>OZ026600.1:5936247-5995247 GCA_964020085.1 Micromussa lordhowensis | reverse complement strand
GTTTTTCCTCGTAATTCCCCATACACGAGGTACTTACCCTAAAATAGAGAAGCCGCTGAACATAGAAACCGGCTAAATTTCGAAAAAAAGCGGGAACGCGGGAGGGATTTTTGCGAAAATTATTGTATTCATATGTGCCATGTCTGATATACCGCCAGTTCAATCATTTGAACTCTTTCTATTTCATAAAAACGGCCTTTCTTTGCTAATGTTCCATTGTTTACGAAATCCGCAGTGCTCACATCATTTAAATCCTTGTAATAGCCCTTACTTACTCTTTTATTCGTTCGAGCCGCCATTTTGATTTATCTTTTATTTGCGCCCGCGGTGATTGCCGCTTGCCGTCCACAATTTCTGGCTATGCATTTTATTGTGGGCAGAAATAATTTTATAGCATATTTACAAAGATACCAAATTCTAATATTTATATTTTTTACTATAAATTTTATATGTTGAAAAGTTAAATATCGAAACTGTTTATGGAATACACAGGGTACACTGTATGTTACAAGTAGACTCGCTGCCAATGAAAACCACACTTTATGGTTCTTAATTTTTGTTAAAAGTACCGATGGCAGTGTTAATGTTGCTGTTTATGTGGTTGACAGTTTTAAAGTTTTAACACTTACCACTACGTGTGAATGCACTTTTTATTGTATTATAAAATTCTTTTTCAAGGCACGGGCTCCTGTTCAAGGGGATAAGACTCATTCTCTAATTTTTATTCTGAGCATAACGAATTTTATAGCATCTAATCTTTACAAAGATACCAAATTCTAATATTAATTTATTACAAATTTTATTTTATTCATGTACAAGTCAATCGCGGTTGTCGGTTTTGTTTGGTTTTCAACAACTGTTTAATGGTTTGAGTAACAACAAATCCAAACGTATATCCAGGGGCAGATTCTTAGCAATTTGTTGTTCTTCCCGCGAAAAGAAAACCAGCGCGCCTTCTTTAACTCCGCGAGGAAAATTCGACTGAAAACTGGATCAATTTCGCACAAATGCGTCAGGAGAAACACCACATCTTCTAATTCGGGAGGTAAATCTCGTTTTGTGCCCGTTTTCAATGACCGATGACGGGTTCATTCGAAGTCGAATTCTCTATAAAATGTAAGCGAACAATATTCCCGCGTTGTGAAAATTCATTATAAAAAATAAATTATGCCGCCAGATCATATCTGAAAATTACCAGGTTACTTATAGTACACAGTTTCTTTTATTGAAAGCAATTATCGCAAACCACAATAGAACCGCAAAATTAACAGATAAATAACGTCAAGCCATAGCAACCGGACCTGGACCTTCCTTCTGCATGAATTTTTTTTCTTTACCTTCTTCTTTGCACGAATTTTTTTTCTTGGCAATTTCCCTTGCATGAATTTTTTTTGGTTTTTCCCCCACCCCCCCCCCCCCATCACTTTTCTAATGGTCCGTCCCTAAGAGCTTTGATTCTTTGTTGTAATACAATGCTTGCTGCCTTTGACGCGATTCTAATTGTTGACGGACATCGGTTGGCACACAGGGCTGCAACAGTTCCTTTGTTGCTGGAATCTTTGTCCTTGCTGTGCGGCTCATGAGAAGTTGGGAGGGAGAGTATGTCATCCCGGTGACTGGAGTATTGCGGTATTCCAACATGCCAATGTATGGATCATCAGCTTTCTTGAGTATTCTCTTTACGGTTTGTACAGCTCGCTCACTTAGCCCATTGGATTAAGCGTATGTTGGGCTTGAGGTAGTCAGCTTGAATCCCCAGCTGCTGGCAAAATCCTTGAACTCTCGGCTGTTGTACGGCATGTTGTCTGACACTAGTTCTTCAGGAATTCCGTGTCTCGCGAATATTGACTTCATGTGCATGATAACTGTTCCAGCTGTCTTGTCTTGCAGCAGGCCAGTCTCGATATACTTTGAGTAGTAATCTACTACGAGGAGGTATGTCTTCCCTTTATGTTCAAAAAGGTCGGAACCCAGCTTCTGCCATGGTCGGTCCGGTATCTCATGTGCTATCATGGTTTCTTTCTGATTTCTGTTCCTGTAGGTGGAACATGGCTGCATTTTGAAACCATTTCTTGAATATCGTTTGACATTCCAGGCCAGTAAACGGTTGCTCTCGCTCGGGATTTGCATTTTTCCACCCCAACATGGCTTTCGTGTATCAGCATGAGAATATTCTTCCTTGATGCTCTAGGTGTAATGACTCTCTGTTCATTGAACAACAGGCCTTCTGCTTCCCTCAGCTCGTGTCGTACGTTCCAGTAGGGGGCGATGCTTGGATGTACAGCTTGCTTGTGGTCTCGCCAGCAATATATGATTTGTTTCCGAAGTGCTTGAAGGGATTCATCCTTTGCAGTCTCCTCCTTGAGCTCAGCTATTTTTCCGGGGGTAGCTGGCATTCTTGCTACAAAACTGTGCACCATGACCTCTATATCTTCACTGATATCTTGTTGTTCATTGCTTCCTGTTAGGTAAGCTCTCAAGTGTCGGCGATGAACATGTACTTTCCAGGTATATACTGGACAGTTGGCTGATATTTCTGTAGTCTGATGAGGAGACGTTGAATCCTCGGTGGTGCTTGTGAAAGTGGTTTTGTCATGATTGCTTCAAGAGGCTTGTGATCACTTTGCACTGTCACTTTCCTTCCGTACACGAATTGATGGAATCTCTCGCACGTGAATACTATGGCTAGTAGTTCTTTTTTCTATCTGTGCGTAGTTCTCTTCGGCACTGGTCAGTGATCTTGATGCGTAGATTACAGGATGCCCTTCCTGAAGTAGGCAACCCCCCATGCCGTTCTGAGAGGCGTCGGCTTGTATGGTGGCTGGTTTGTTGACATCAAAGAATCGTAGAACGGGGCTGCTTGTCAGAGCTTCCTTGATCTTGGCTAGTGAGCGGTCGTGTTCGTCATACCATGACCACTGTGCTTGTTTTTTGAGTAGCGAGCGCAGGGGAGCCGTGATTTCTGACATATTTGGTATGTACTGCGATGGATAATTGACCATTCCTAGTAGGCGCTGTAAGTCTTGCTTGTTTTGTGGCTGCGGCATGTCGACGATGGCTTTGATCTTGTCAGGGTCTGGCCTGAATCCTTCACCACTTACAATACTTCCTAGGTACTTGACTTTGTCAATACGTAGTTGGATTTTCGTCCGATTGAACTTGATGTTGCGTTCCTTGGGGCGATCTAGCACCAGCTTAAGTGCTGTGTCATGTCCTTCTCCATCAGCGCCTGCGACTATGATGTCATCATGTACTGCTAGCACCCCTGGGATGTCAGAGAAGTTGTCATCAACCATTTTCTGTGCTACATCAGACGATGAACAGACACCAAATGGCATTCGGTTGAATTTATACCTTCCGAATGGCGTGTTGAACGTGCACAAATAGGAGGATTCTTCATCCAGTTTCTTGTGCCAGTAGCAGTTCACTCATGTCGATGACAGTGAAGACTTTCATTCCGCTGAGTTTGCTTGATATGGTTTCAGCTGTTGGGGTCTTGTAATACTCTCTTTTGATTGCCTTGTTTAGGTCTTTCGGGTCTAAACAAAGTCTAAGTGATCCATCTTTTTTTTCTACGATGACTAAGCTATTCACCCAGTCGGTGGCCCGATCCAGTTTGCTTACTACTCCTTGCTTGGTGAGCTTCTCGAGTGTTTCTTGTAGTTTTGGCATGAGGCTTAATGGTACTTTCCTCGGAGGGTGAATCGTTGGCTTAGCATCTGTCGATAGTTCGATGTGGTATTCGCCTTCGACGAGGCCTAATCCTGTGAAGACATCATCGTATTCTGCAAGTAGATCTGGCTGATTTTCCTGAACTTCGCAGATGTTGTTTATGCTAATTAGTTCCAGATCACGGCATGTTTGTAATGTACCAGTCAAATCGAAGCTTAAACATCCCCCCCCCGGGCAACCCCCCGGGCATTTGAATTTTTGGAAAATTTTTGTTCAAATTCCCCACTCCCGAGGCCGAAAAGCTGTTCAAATGCCCCATCATAGGTCCCTTCCAGGTGATCAAATGCCCCCACCCTGGGACACTTTACAGTAGCTTCTATTATGCTCCGGAAGCTGTGTATGTAAACATGGTTTAATAGAAAACACTTTTACATGCCAAAGATAATATAAATGGTTCTTGAATACCTTCAAATACAGAGAAAAGCTTGTGCAAGCCTTTGTTTTTCAGTCAGTCCACCACGAATCGGGTATCTCTCGCTTTGAATGCATCAATGCTTGTCTCCGCCATGATTTATCACGCCACGTGGAATCAGCGCGCCTCGTAATATGAAATCGAGTCTAGTGATCAAATTCCCCACCCCCTATGAGCAGTGATCAAATGCCCCACCCCGGGAAGACTAAGTTCATCAAATTCCCTCCCTCCCGGGCAGGAAAAGACGTCAAATGCCCGGGGTATGCCCGGGGTATGCCCGGGCGGGGATGTTTAAGCTTCGATTTGACTGGTACATAACCCAATTAGCGGTTTCGCTTCGTTGATTTCTACCACGTAGAATTCTGCATCGATTGCTTTCGAACCAAGCTTGGTTGTCATCTGACATTTTCCTTTTATTGGCACTCGGGTTCCTCCGTAAACTGTTAATTTCGTGTTGGTTCTGCGGAGTGCTGGCTTTATCGCGAATTTGGCGAATGTGTGCTCGGGTATTACGTTACATTGTGCGCCAGTGTCAATCTTGAAACGGATATCCTCGCCGTTGACTTGGAGGGCAACAAAAAATTCATTTCCTGGCGGCTTGTTTAGCGCATCAATTTCTCCAATGAACAAATCATCCGGGCTAGAATCTTCATTTGGATCTGTTTGTTGTACATCGTGGAGTTTCTGTGGGTTTGGATCCTTGGGTTTTTTGGAGAAACACATTTTCGCGTAGTGATTCTTTCCTTGACATTTGAGGCATGTTTGTCCAAATGCCTGGCATTGCCCTAGATCATGATTTGTGCCACAACGAATGCATGGCGAGGATCTTCTGTAACCCCTTCTCGTGCCCTTAACTGGATATTTTGGGTTGGTTAGTCTCCTGTCGTTTGTTAGTGCTGCTGCTTCAACGGGATCGTTGAGTTCTTGTGTTTGAGTCTTGCTTGTTTCGGCAGCTCGGACGGCGTCGATCGCCTTTTCTAAGGTGAGTGCGTTGTTGCGGGAGTAGGCGCTCTCTTGTGTTGTTGTCGTCTATCCCACAAACGATTCGGTCTCTAATGAGACTGTCTTGCAGGTCCACGAACTCACAGGTCTTTGCTTTGCTGCGAAGATCAGTTACGAACGCGTCGATGGTTCTACCATTCTGTGTACAGGGGTTGAAAATGTAACGCTCGTAGGTGGTATTTTTCTTTGACGAGCAGTATGCTTCAAACTTTTCTATTATGGGAACCAGTTTGTCTTTTTGCTCTTCTGTGAAGGAGAACGTGTCGTACACTTCGAGTGCTTCTTCTCCGATCGTGTGTAAGAAGATGGCGCATTGCGTCGCTTCTTCTTGTTTATCGGCGCCACTTGCTTTCGCGTAGAGACTCCAGCGTAGTTTCCATTTTCTCCAATTCTCCGCTGTTTCCTTCCAACTTTAGCGGGCCCATAGGCTTCATGTGCTCCATGATTTACGATTCCACTCCTGACACCATGTAGTAAATTGCACTGTTTTATTAAACTTAATGTGCTCTCCTTTCTATATTTTTTACATGTGTTTGTGTATAGTATCAAATCACAATGTCAATCACGTGTCCTAGTCCATAATATTCATCACACATGTATTTAGTCTTCTTAACATTTAAAGTTAATTTATTTGCTGACAGCCACGACTGGATTAAATTCATATCATAATTCATTTTATGTTCAAGGACACATGGGTCTTCTGCAAATGTGGTAAGGGTAGTGTCATCTGCATACAATCTGGGTTTTGAAAACAAATTGCATGAGGGGAGATCATTAATATAAATAGTGAATAGGAGAGGGCCTAAAATAGACCCCTGAGGAATACCACATGTTATATTACAGAAATCGGATTGAACACCATCAATGAACGTTTTTTGCTTTCTGTCAGATAGATAGGACTGGAACCAGTTAAGAGATTGAGAACTGGCCCCATAGAGTTTAAGCTTTCCCAGAAGGATAGCATGATCCATGGTATCAAAAGCTTTTTTCAAGTCCAGGAATATCACACCATTTAAGAGACTGTTGTCAATATTCCAAAGCCATTCATTCGTAGCCTCAAGTAAAGCTGTTTCAGTGGAAAACATAGGTCTGAAGCCAGATTGTGATTCAGTTAACAAGTTATTATTATTTAAATATTCATATAATTGATTAAAAACAACTCTTTCAATTAATTTACTTACTACAGGCAGAACTGAGATAGGTCTGTAGTTGTTAGGATCAGTCCTGCGGCCTTCTTTAAATATTGGCGAAACTCTAGCTCGTTTCCAAGTATTTGGAAATATTCCAGTGGTAATTGACTGATTTATTATAAAAGTTAGACTGCGATTAACTATGGGAGACGCTTCTTTCAGAAGACGTGCTGAGATATTATCAAGACCACTGGCTTTATTACTCGGTATCTTCTGAATTAAATTGACGACCTCCTGGCATGATACTTTTGCCAAATTAAAAATGTGCTCTGCGGGGGTAATATAATTAATAAAATTACTGGATGTATCTTTAATTTCAGAGGCTAAGGAAGGTCCTATTTTAATTGGAGAAATGTGTATTGAGTGTATTACTGATTTCGATGGGGTCAGTATTTACAGTATCCCCAGTGCCCAGCTGAGTTATTTTATTAAATTTAGGTTCATTTCCAATTAGTCTATTAATTCCTTTCCAAGTATTCTTTATGTTTCGACAGTTATCTTTGAAGAAGGCATTGTAATAACTCATCCTAGCATTCTTAATTTCATAATTAACCTTATTCTTCATGTGTTTGACGGTCCAATTGCCATCTGTTGGGAACCTTGAGGCCAATGTCTTGAGTTTGTCTCTGAAACATCAGCCTTTTTAGCTCTGGAGTAATCCAGGGGGAAGAGATTCCTTTCACTCTCTTCTTCTTTAGTGGTGCATGGCTATCAGCAATGTCTAAGAACATATGTTGCCATATATCCCAAGCAATGTCAGGATTATGCTCCTGTTCAATCAGATGCTACGGACCATAGATAAATCAGTTCGAAAACTATCTGGAATAAATTTTTTAAAACATCCGCTCGTTACAGTCTTTGGTTTTGATTTGGGGATACAAATCTTCCTTATTACATACACCAGACAGTGATCACTGATTCCGATATCGGTGACTCCGGAGTTCAAGAAATTCCACGGATGATTAGTTAAAAACAAATCAATAATAGATGATATGAGCTGTGTTATATGAGTTGGCTGATCAATTAATTGCCTATACTGGCAACTATCACAGATATCTAGTAGTTTTAGAGTGCTGCAATGTGATGATGTTGCACCAACATTACAATTTAGGTCACCGATAATGTTAACGTCCATATGATAGGAGTCCAATTTTTGCAATACATCTTCAAATCTGTTCATCAGTTCAGTGGTGGTCCCTGGAGGCCTATACCAAGTGCAGACAATAAATGGTTTTACTTTCGGTTTCGATACTTGGATACTGATCAGTTCTATATTATCATCCGGGAGGTCAATGAGACACTTATAATTTATTGAATCCCTAATATAGAGCGCCACACCACCCCCATTTCTATTTCTATCTTTCCTTTCAAAGGTATATCCAGGGATACTAACCTCACCATTTTGAATAGAGCTGTCAAGACGAGTCTCATTAATAGCTAGTATATCAACTGTCTTGGACAGCATATAGATCCTAAGCTGGTCAATATTTTTATACAGGCTGGCCAAATTAATAGAAGCAATTTTAAATCCTCTAGTTACTGGAATACCCAAATTTGGCTGCGTTTTTTGCGCTATTTGAAAATCTATTAGGTAAATCTGTCGGAGTTTTTGGATGAATTTGGCTATAATTATCTAGCTCAATATGGGAATTTGTAGCAGAGTTGTTTATATCACTGTGTCTCTTTAATGAGTAATTCTTATTAAGATAATTAACCTGGTTTAATGATTTGTCATTTCTCTTACTTGGTTCAAGTAATTGGTCCACATCGTGGTATGGTTCAAAAGTTTGCGTACTCGGGAGTAGTCCTGCCGAAAACCCGTTGCCAGTTTTGTTATCAATTCTTGGCCAGAGGGAGGCAAGTTAGCTCGTCTCAGATATCTGCAAAGGTTGCTCCCAAGAACTTTGCTCCCACTGCTGTTGAGATGTAGATTTGATCTGTTGAGGTGATGGGCCAATATATTCCTGTTGTCAATAAAACATACATTTGTTTGCTCGCAAATAGTTTCGGCAAGTCTGTTAAAGCGGTTTACTTTACGAGCGGTGACAGCAGCCGATGTCATTTCTTAACGTCACAGCCGATATGGCCAGGGACTTTGTCTTCGGTTTCAGGTCATTGATTAGCATGCGAAGTTTCGTGGCAGCCGCGTCTTCATTTTCAACAGCTAAATCATTTGTTCCACAGTGAACGATTAAAGCCGTGTTCCCATCAATGTGGCCGGACGCAAGAAACTCATTTGCTTTCTTGTGGATATCTTTAATCTTGGCTCCACGAGAGTAGTGTAGTAAGTAGGGATACTAGCAGGATTTCCGGATTTTACGCATCTCAGCGTAGTTAGTGTAAAAATCTGAGTCTAAATTTTATGATATCCCACACTAAAACAGCGTAGTTATGCGTAGGGAGCGTAAGTAGCGTAGATATCGTAAAAATTAGACATACTATTTTACGCTAAAAAATGCCTAAAATGCGTAGGATAGTGTAGGATATAGTAAAATTTAGATTGTTCTCACGATGCGTAGTTTTTAAGACTTGATAAATTTCCAACCAGCGCTCTCACCACCTAGATTTTCACAGATTCTATTCCAAATTTTATCATGTTCATAGAGTTTTAAACGATCTTTATACAATTTTAACTTTGGTAAAAATTCATTATATCCAAGTATTTGACAAAATTTATAGATGATATATGAATAGGAAAAGAAATTGCTTCTATTTTTACCTTTAAAAATTTCAAATGGCTCTTGAATTTGTAAAAACCTCATTTTCATTTTTTCTTCCATTATAGGAGTCATTTGTAATGGAGGTATTTTTGTTATTCGATACAAAATTTGTGTGGTATGATTATAATAACGTAATTTACGATGTTTTTTAAGATATCTTTTAATATCTGCTTCTGTTAACTTTTCCAAAGAATTTTCCATTTTTTCATGAACGATTTCTCTGATAATTGTATTAATAACCTCTTCTGACACTTTAACACTTTCTTTGCCTTGGATATTGGCCAAACAGTCACAAAAATGAGTATATCTTTTGTAATCATTTTCTGCAGGTTTTATAGATGGTTTTTCTGGATTTGTTGAGACATTAATGCTTATTCCGCAACTTAGACAAGTACTTATTGCTTCATCGATGTTAAATACTTTAAATTTTTCACATGTATAACAATAGTTATCTTCATTTATATTATTTTCACTGTAACAAAGTTCTTCAGGAAAGATATTATATTTATACCTTTTATAATAAGAATTATGATCAATCTTATCATTTTTCTTTAAGATATCAACACCATAAACAAAATTTTTGTTTATATTTTTTGCTTGATTTTCTGTATGTAAAAAAAGTAAAATAGCATTCTTTAATAAATAACTAGTACGAAGATTTTTGATATCATTTATTTCATTTTCTAACCTTATTTGTTCAATTTGATCAATTCTAGAATAATCTTTTTTGTTGGATAAATTTAAATTTTTTTTTTTTATATCTGGTATTTTTTTTTCTTTCAGAACAATTTCTGAAAGTTTTTTACGATGTAGATTGCCAATAGTTTCTTTATTCATAATCATAATTAATGTCTCTTTATTCTTTAAAGTACAGTAGAGAGAGATCTATTTATTTCTTCTTCTTCTTCTTCCTCACTGCTCGTCGATTCCTCATCTGAATTAGGATCATAATCACTATCGCTACTATCACTATCAGCAAGAGGGTCTTCTAATAAGAATTTTTTAAAATTCGGAATTGGCATATATACTATAAATTATTATTTATTTTATGATTCCCATATGCATAACTACTGATACCATCATCTAAAATATATCTTTTATCATCAAAAGGTGATAATGATACTTTATTAATTTGGTAACTAGATATCTGATGATGCTCTGACCGGATAGTTCGCATCTTATGCCTCATAGTATTACATTTTTGTAAGGTATTGAGATAATCAGAGAGAGATAATTCACTCTTAATGACATTCTTCTTGACACCCTTAGCAGTCTTGTTTTCCTTGTTTTCTGTCTTGTATGAATACATTTTACTTTTTAGACCAACAAATTCTGTAATAGTATCACCAGCTGTTTCATCTTTGAATTTACCAATTACTTTTTTATTTTCTGCAAAATGGAACTTAGACGATTTGGGATAATCACTATTGTCAAATAGGTCCTTGTCCTTATAGAAGTCACTATATATGTCTTCTGCTTTTATATGGTAAAATAAAGAGTCAGTATCAGTAAAAAGTAACTTACTCCCAGGGTATTTTTTTCTGATATAGTTGTAATGGAACTCATACATTAATGTTTTACTCATGTCCAAAATAGAGAAACCAACATAAGATGGTTTATCTAAGAATAAACAGGTCTTTTTCATTTGTACTCCTACTAAATTTTCATCAAATATTTTACTAGAAACGTAAGTTGGTTGTCTAGTCAATTTCAAAAAATGTTCCGGATCCGTTTCTAATTTAATATTAGATCTTTTTCTCAGGTTTTCCATAGTTTTACCAAACACAGAGTTATTCATCAGCTTAAAGAAGTCCTTTTCAAAACTATTCTTAGCCATTGTTCTCTTTTCAGTGTTAAAATCAATGTATCGTTTCATCCAAGGTCGCTGAGTAAATTCCAATACTCTATGAATCTTCTTTAACTTCATACCAAGAGATAAATAAAGCTGCAAATTTCTGTAATGTAATACATATTTTTCTTTATTCCTTAGATTAGGAACCAACTTGTGAACTCTACCACTGCTAATATTTTCTGAATCTTTTAAATCTTTGCAATACTTTGACAACATATCATCAGTGATTAAAATCTTTTCTGGTGCTAATGGATAATCATTATGCAAATCGTGTAGCTCTTCCGGATATTCTAAATCTACCTCTAAAACGACACCTTTTCTAGTATCATTTGTGTAATTTTCTAAGATGAAATCTTCAGGATCCTCAAAATCTTCAGAGGGAATCCATTTGAAATCTCCAGTTGGAAGTGACTGTGACATAGCCCATCCATAAAGGTTATTTGCATCCAAATACATTAAATAGGTACTCGCCTCATCCGGATTGTAATCCTTCATATACTTGTTGTTTGCAACAGCATGTCTATGTGTAATGGTACTAATCCCACCTCTCATACCTTTTTCAATGAATAGTTGTTGATCTAGGTCTGCGATTAAGTCTAGATTTATGTTTGTCATTCGGAGTAATGCATCCCATGATAACCCAGGTGCAGAGTAATAATGACAAGGATCCAGCCTATAATACTCCAGACAAGTGCTTCTAAAACTTTCAAATACATCCGCTAAGAGTAGAACATCTGTCCGCAAATATAAATCATGATACTCTCCCATGTCTCTGATTTGGAAAGTACTCCAGACCTCCTTTGCGTGTGAGTGGTCACTCTCTGAAATACCTGAGTCATTTAAAATGCTATAAAAATCTTCTCTCCTTGGTAAAGACTTCTCACTGAATCGCTGGAACGAGTCCATGTAATCATAAGGGTAAACACCTTTTCGCTTGATTAATCTGAATTGTTCATCATTTGGAAAAGCCTCCCGTGTATAAAATAAATTACTTAAATTACTGCTTAATCGGTCTAAACTCTGACTCATAAATGAAAAACTGTCAATGAAAGTCAAATGTTTACCTAGTCTAAAACCCATATATTTCTCAAAAGTACTTGCTATAACACTAATATTTAAACTTCTTTTTGATTCTTGAATATTACCATTTTCATCTTTATAACAATATCATAGACTACATCTTCATTTATCAGTTTTCCTAATTTTTGCATGATAAAATGACAGTCATAGCCTTTAAGATTGTGAAAGACAACAGGAATTTTTAAATTTTCTGCACTGATAGCCCATTCTAGATTGCAATCTCTGTGTGCACCTCCACGATATTTGCCTGTTATATGGCAATGATCTCTTACTTTATCATCATCTTCAGGTTTAAAAATTTTCTCACAAATATGACATTTAGTAGCATTTTGGAAATCTCTTAAATTTCCGAATGTCATAACTAATGGTTTCTGAAAATGTTCTCGCACTATTCTCTTACAATCTTTTACTTCATTCATCATCTGTACAATAAATTTGTCTATAGCATCACCTCCACGGTAAATTTCTACTGGTTTTGAATATTTATTATCATACCTGCAGACTAATTTATATCCGTAACCACAAGCCTTGTGACTCTGATAAGTACTCGTGTAAGATTTACCATCAGGTGGTACACAACTGTCTATCTTTTCTGTGATAGCTTCAAAATCAGCGTAAATGACAAAAGGCGCAGGTAACATTTTCTTGTGATTTTTAAAATAAATTTTTGATCCCTCTCCAGGCATCCTGATCGGTTGGGCTCCGTTAAGGAGCAGGCAATCCTCTCTATGAATTTTGTATGTTCTCTCAGAAGAGCAACAATGGAGACAACGCAAACAAAAATATTTCCTACCATGATGTTTAGTGAATGAACTCATAAATTGATCGAAATTCTTAATAAGCACATAGTGGCTGTTTCCATTCTGATCATCAATCCATAGTAATTCCATATGGTCTGTAAAATTAGCTTCTGATAATCTGATAGGATAAGTTAAGCCACCCCTACCCTTGCTATCTAGAGATTTATAACCAAATACACTAACATTAATCTCGTTTTGCTTTTCAATCCTCTTAATATCAGAAAGAGTGACAGGAAAAGTGACACCAGTGTAATCTAGCCGTTTGACATATTCTCTATCAGAAATTTTAATTCTCTGTGGGTCTTTTTTCTGAGGATTTAGATGTCTTATATGACACCATAGGAAACATCGATTATCTTTATTTTTGGGATTGACTAATGTTTTCTTAGGGTGACGCAGTTCCTCGGGTAGTTCAATATATGATGTTCCTCTTAATGGAAAGTAAGAGACAATATTAATGATATGTAAAAGTACCGATTCAAATACCCAACCAGAACCTTCAGAGAGCCAAACAGCTATTAACTCTAAAATTCTTTCAATACCATTATCGATAGACTCTTCTATATCTACTCTATTGGTCACCGTAAAAGGGCCAGCGTTAAAATAAGGTTCTCGGTAAATCGGCTCATTCTCAGTAAGCTTTGATAATCGTACCCTTAGTGTAGTATTGTATTTGAAACCCCTTTTATCTTTTAATTTACCCATTAGGAGATCAAATATTGCTCGTTTAGTACTACTTAACTGTATTGATGGGTCATAACTATTAACAATAGGCACATCATAAGATTGGACATTACCTCTTAATGCTTTACTACGTTCAGGAATACTAATCGCTTCAGGTTTAGTTTTAGCTTCAGGTTTAGTTTTAGCTTCAGGGAAAAAAAAATTACTAATTGCTTCAGGGATAATTTTCCTAGTAAAATTACTAATTGCTTCAGGGATAAATTTCAATCGTTTAATTGGTTCAGGTATATAATATGGAATTATTTCATTAAATAAATTTTTAACCTTTTCTTGGAGTCTTTTAGGTAATGAAGCCGGTTCGGTAGCTGGTTTGGCAGGTGTGGCTGGGGCTTGTTCGGCAGGTGTTTGCCTCCTAGGTAATGCTTTTATCCTCCTTATTTTTTTTTTCGGCACGGGTGGTTCGGCAGATGTGGATGGGTTGGCTGGGGCTTGTAGTGGAGGTTCTGCTAAATTCTCAATTATCGGATCATCCAATAAGGTACCTCCAACAAATGATTCATTTAGTATTTTTTGTTTAATTAATTTTTTTAGTCTATTTTCAACATAATCTTCTGATTTCTTAGTTATTCTTTGTACGGCAGGTCCTATTTTTCCTTCATTGCGCTTATGAGTATCTGTCTTTAAATGCTGATATTTTCCCTTTTTTGCATACTTTTTCTCACATATTTCACAATACCAATAAGATGGTTTTGGCAATGGTTTGGCAGGTAGGTGGGGCTTGGGTTTTATTTTAATTTTATTAATCATCTATAATATATATTATGTAACTAATTTTTTTTTTAAATTATTATTATTATTATTACCATTAACTACATTATTGTGTAAGTTTCTATTATGTTTCTTTGTCTTTAGATGCATATATTTTCCTCTATAAGTGTAATTTTTTCCATTTCCGCAGATATCACAATACCATTCATAACTTTTGAGTTTTTCATTGATATATTTGTTTCTCTTTTCTCGTTTCAATTGCTCTTCTGTTTTTTCCATCTATATAATTATTTATGATATCTAATTTTTTTAAATAATTTTTTCTAAATCTCCAGCTGGCACCCAACTGTTAAATTCGTCTGGGTAACCTTTCCATTTGACTAATGCTTTTCCTTTTGACTTTCTGATAATTTTCTCTATTCTATAGACCTCTTGATCTGTCTTTTGTAACTCTTCTCTGTAGAAAGTACCCTTAATCACTTCACCATTTAAGTCTTTTATCTTATAAGTAATAGGATTAGTGAATCTAATTTCGTCTATGATGAAAACTTCTTCAGTCCAATTAGGAGTATAGCCTTTATCAAAGGTCACCCTTTTGTATTTGCTTATTCGGACTCTATCACCTACTCTAAATTCGGGTTTTCTATTTGTTTTTGTTTTTTTGATTTCTCTCGCTAAATCACCATATAAATTAAAATAAACTTTTCCATAGTTTTCAGGTTTTCTAGCTTGGATAGGCGTCATTCCTATTGATCTATGTCGGCTGTTGTTGTAAGAGGCGAGTATTTTCGGAAGGATGTCAACGTAGACTGTATTGTTTTGCATAGTGAATCTCTTATACATTTTATCTTTGATAGTTCTATTCCATCTCTCACAAACTGATGATTTCTCTTCATTTTCAGTGGAATAGACCTTTATCTTATCCTTAGCTAAGAGATCCAGCACATTTTTGTTATAATATTCTTTTCCTTTGTCTACCCATAACATTTTAGGCTTATTAGAGAAAAATAAGCTTTCAAACGCCTTAGAGACTTCTAAACCTGTTTTTGTCTTTAGAGGTACTATCCAACCATATTTACTGAAAAGGTCTAAGACCATTAGTAGATATTTATAACCTCGGTTCCATTTGCTAAGCTTTTGCATATCAACTAAGTCTGAACACCAGATGTCATCTACATTATGTGCAATGACTCTTCGCTTACGAAAATTTCGTTTTATAGGTTTGTGTAACTCATTAGCTAGACCTTCCCATGTGTCTAAATTTTTAGCGTTTTTTTTTTTACTCCTAAACCAAGTTTTTGCTTTGTATTAATAGTGTTTCTAGCCAGCCAATGACCCCACTGTCTCTCATTCCAGGGAATTGCATCTAGAGCTTGTACCATTTTCTTGTCAGCCACATTTTTACATGATTTTACATTACCTCCCTTATCAGCACATACTGAGTAATCAACATCGTGTTGCATGGCTATAGCATCTGTCTTACCTGTTGGTTGATCATAGATTTCATAGATTTGCCCTGTATTACGATCCCATTTTACTTGGTTTTCTAAATCATTGTAAGGACCAGTATATTTGTGTCCTGGAAGAGTCCAACCAGCTTTCGGTTTAGGTAACTTACCTATTGCTTTATGAATATCAACTCCCCTTCCCCTTCCCCTTCCCCTGATCTTTTTAGAAAGATTGTCAGCCAGAGAGTCAACTGCTCTATTCAAATACCTTTTACCAATGCCTTTAACTTTGTCTTTTACATAGTCAGATTTTATTGCTCGGCTAGCTCCCCTTTTACCTAGGTTGTACAATCCTTTTGCACCAGCAGCCAACCCTTTGACAATTAGTTCATCAAATCCTCTCCCTTGCATTTCCGCTTTAGATATAAAACGAAATTTTGTAATTCCACATTCAGCACAAATACATCGCATTGCATTTCTACCATTTTTTGTAATTACAAAAGTTTCAGAATTAGGTACACATTCTGTCCTTTTTCTTTGTCGAACGCAATAAGATAACATATATTAATTAATATTATAATAAATATATGTTAACAAAGTTAACAAAGTGAACTATAATATTGCTCCTATGAGGGGAATTCCCTTAAATGGATTGTTTTTACCCAGTAATAGCCCTTTTCCTTTTCTACCTCTCCCAGTCATACCTGAAGGGACAAATTTAGTTTTTGTTATCCCGCATTCTGCGCATTTACATCGCATCATGTTACGACCATTTCTTGTCTGTACAACCCTTTCTGAACCAGGAACGCACTCTGTCTGTTTACGTTGTTTGACACAATAGCTTTTCATCTATATAATAATTTTTATTATTTTTTTTTTATTATTTTAATATATTATATAATGGAACAAATTGTCATTGAAAAAGAAATACGTAGAATAGAAGCGATGTATAAACATTACAAACTTCTTTATAGAAAAATTGCCTTTTTATGTTGTTCTGGAGAAACTAAAAGAGTGAGAAATCTGAGAAATAGTTTGAAACGAGATTTAAAAAACATGAGAAGTATTCAAAGCAATTTAGTAATTTAAATTAATGTAATTTACTAATTTAAATTACTACTGTAATTTACTAATGTAAAGTTCCTTTACTAAAATAGTTTTCTATGAATTTTTCATTCTCTTTGGTGTCGAAGCTAAAAACTTGCAATAAATCGAAATAATCTACTCCTTTATGCATTTCATTCAAGAAATACAAGCAAAAATAGCCACAGGTTGTAGTATAGAGATTCTGTATTTGCTGGTTTTGGTGTAATAAATTTAAGTCCTTCTCTTTTGCATGGTTTACCAACTCTTGAAAAGGTGGCATACCAAAAGAGTCAAAGTAATTTATTGTACCATCACGAACATAGGTTGTAACCCAATGACTACCACTCATATAATGAGGTTCTAAATTATAAATAAAAAGCGCTAACTTATGATTATGAGGTACAGTCTGATCTCTGCTTAGGACATTTTTGATAGGTATCTCTAAGTATTTACACCAATCTAAAAGATCAAAATTACTCATTGGGATATCTTTATGGAATTTAGGCTTTTTTAGTTCTTTTTTTTTTTTTTAACCCTACCCCTACCCCTGCCCCATGTCCCAATAAAAGGTGGTGGAGCCATAGGCATTCCTATACGAGGACCTCCTCCTCCATCCGATTTCCCCATTCGAACTCCTCCTCTTCCTTTTATACTTCCTCCTTTTAATGCATCAATAATCATTGGAATACCAATACTAGCTAGTAACGTGCCAATACCACTACCTACTTGTCGTTGTGTAAGTCGGAAAAGTAAGTCTTCTCCTAATTTATGAGCTCGTGCTAAATCTCCTATTTGTCCTTTAGTCAGTAGATCGCCCATTTTAGCTAACATATATAGATTTTTATTTGGTACTTGATACATTTGTCCGCCACTAATTTTCTTAACTATTTGACTAGCATCTTCAGAAGCTAACCCTGCTAGAGCAGACAATCCTAGTGTTTTACCGATAGTTGGTGCTACATTCTTTAATACTGGCAATATTGAGCTAAAGATACCAGACCCAGTTTGTCGCCTGATATTATACTTTGATATAGTAATTACCATTCCTCGATTAGCTGTTTTGGCCTTAGCGAGTCTCTTAACAGTATTCATTGGTACCATAAGGACATCGGAACCACTTAACGCATTTTTACTTAAGCGTAAACTTATTTCTTCTCTTTTTCTGTAAGCCTTAGATAGTTTTCTTTTTTGACCTTCAGAAAGTTTTACAGAAATTTGATGTAGTTCAGTCATTATATATTATTTAGGGACTTTTTTAAATTCCTAAATAATATTTATTCTATGACTTTGGCATAGTCTATGACGTTATTAATCAGATCAGATCTTCATCATCATCATCATCTAAGATGAAGTCTTTAAAAATATCTTCTCGTTCTCGATATGTTACTTGCATTAATTTTGGTTTTAGAGTAGCTCCAAAAGTTCCAGTTGTAATTGAAAACCAAGCAGCAATAAATTTCACTTCGCTTCGTGGACCAATTTTTACTGATTCATATCCTAAATATTCCCGTTCCCATGTAAAAAATCTTGTAGCTAGTATATCATTTCTAAAAAAGAGATTAAACTCCATCTTTGATGGGTAATCTTGATACACTCTCTCTTCATCAACAATTTTATACGGTTTTTTACAGATTCTTTTCCAAGAACCACCTTGACCGTATTCATCATAACCTGATACAGCTTCTCTTGGTAATTTTTTTTTATTTTTGGTATTTAAAGAATGTATATAATCAATGAAGAATTGATCCAATTCTTTGGCTTTTTCTAGATATTCCCCATCACAACTAATTTGCATGCTAGTACCTTGATATTCTCCATTTTTATCATAATTTTCATTTAAACCGAACGGAGTATATCCTTCATATTTAACAAACAATGGCTTTCCATTGTATAATATTCCAATCTGTGTTCCATTGTGCTTGTTTGGCTTTGGTTTTGAAAAAGTTATCTTTGAAGGGTCAAGATCTAGAAAATTGACTATTTCTTTGTCTGCTCTTTCGTTCTGACTCTCTTTAACTCTCATATATATTATATTAAAATATTTTTTCTAAGTATTTTTTTAGACAATAACTAATTGATCTCCCACTTTATCAACAACAACATCTTCTTCATAGAGAACAATTGCATGCACTCTAAAATCAGCAGCTGCGGCTTGTGAGAGGCGAAATCTTATGTTAAGTTGCTTTGGATCTCGGCTAACCTGTTCTGTTTGATAAGTCAGGTCAAAATATAACATTGGGTAAAGACTCGAAAAATTACTGATATTGAGCTGAGTACCTGTATTATAATCATTCTTTTTCCATGAATAATTCATTAAATCATAATAGATTCTTGTTTTACTTTCTGTATCATATTCAAGTTCTGGATAGAAGACACCATTACCATATTCAAGACGACAAGTAGTAAGATGACTATTATCATTGGCTGCGTTCAGTTTAAAAGTATCAAAAATATAAGGATTTGCTGACATATCATTGGTCTTAAGTCTCTGGAAGTAGAGGAAAACATGCTTTACTTTATCAATACTAGCTGAGATTCTGAAATCACCACTGTTTCTGGTAGTATCTGAAGTTTGGTACATTTCTTTGAGGTATTTCCATTTACTGGGTTTTTGGTATTCACTGAATAAGTGATGAATTTAGTCATAAGAGCATCTTTTGGTTCTAGTCGGGGTACCCATAGATAAAAACGATCAATTACTAATCTCAATGTATCAACTGCCCCATATAATACTTCAGCGTCCGGTGTAAGTTCTATTTCAAATTGGAGATCCATTGGAGGTAGCAATCGTCCTTCTAATTCTTCGAAAAAAGAATACCTATTTAATGGTATACTTGTATTAACATGAGCTCTGTTAGCTGTTAATAAACGCCTACTTTCCAAACCAGTGTTTGTATCATCTGAAGTGGCATCTGTATCTAAATACCATAAGCAATTTTTGGCTGTACTACGCCCAAAATCATCTGAATATTCTAAAAGATTTTTTGCAAAAGTTACAAGATGAAGATTATCAGTGTCATAGACGATTTTTCCTGCACTCTTTATTACCATATGCTTAATTAATGAATGCGATCTATTAATAATTGTTGTCCTGGCGTCTGCATTGTCTCCACCATTTGCTTTAAGGTCTAATCTGAATCGCACTTCAAAAAAGGCGTTAAACCAATCAAGCATAATACCACGATCAGTAACATGAAATTTTTATCCTTTCTTATTTTGCTCTTGAGTATTGGCAGGAGCTCTTATAGCATCTTGAAGACGAAATTGCACTAGTTCGTTTCTCTGAACGTTCTCTGGTGATCTAAATGCCATTATATATTTTTTATCAGATTTTTTTTTCTTTAAGATCGCGCTATAAGATTATTAATCAGTGTATTAACTTCATCCTGAGTCCTTGGCTTTGCTCTGCCTGGCTTTGACTTTGTTGACTTTGTTGACTTTGTTGACTTTTTAGACCCTGAGGACAGCCTTTTTCGGATAAGCTCACCAGATCGCTCTATAACTTTATCAGCAGCCTTTTTACCAACTCGTTCTCCCGCTTGAGATACACCAGCTTGTATTGCTTTTTTAGCAAATGGTTTTAAAACCTGTCCAGTTAAAGCGCTAGCTACTCGTTTTAGTGGTTTCATAAGATTGTCTACTATAATTCCATTGCCACGGTGTTTGTAGACATATCTTCCCGTTCTTGGGTGATAAATCTTTTTGAACTCTCTTGACTTCATATAACCTTAGAATGGAACTTTTTTTAAGATTAATGAAAATGCTGTGTCAGCATGATTTAAATAGACTGGTCTTCTTAAGCCATCAGTTACATAGATTCGAACGCTTGAAACTCTTGTTTTATTGATAGGATTAAATATAACACGACGCGGTTCAAGGGTAAAATTGTAAGAAGGTCTCAGCGTTCCTGTACCAAAACTAAAAACAATATCTGATTCTACCCCATCTACTAATGAATCAGAGACTAAATCACAGTGAATATTTAGGACATCTGTATCTTCTGATAGGTTAGGTACTTTGGGGCTAACGTTTCTCTCATCTCTTAAGATCACCTTATCGAATCCTATTAGTTTACCAAAATTAGATTTACGCAGGTCAAGTCTATAGTTAGCGTCTAAAGTCACTAAAACTCTAAAAGTTGGTTCATCAAAAGTCACCGTAATTGGAAATTCTTCATCACCATCACCGCGGACTGTTTTAGTCTTTTCCTTAATGTAATTATCAATATCAGTGTAATCCCAAACTCCTTTTGGAAAATCAATATCTGTAAATGTTTTCCCACCATCTTTTCTGTAAGCTATCTTTTGATTGCTATAACCAGAATTTATATTTGTCCATGTAAAAGCCATTGAAATAATTTTATTAAAACCAATATACCAAATCCCATCACTGTGTTCATAGTCCAGCGTTCTAGAAAACCTTGTAGTAAAATCACCAGGTCGATTACCAGGTTCATCTTTAACTGCAAAACTGCTTAATGAGATTTCTCTCTCCATATACTAATGTAAATAATATTTACTAAACCCCGAAATATTTTTTGACTAACTTTTGATATTGCGACTTATTGATTGATTTTGTTCTTAATAGAGTGTCTAAGATAGTTTGACCCATATTTCTCATCTTGACACTTGTATTGCCTGCTTCCATTTCGCCAATAATTAGTGTTAATTTCTTTAGTAATTCTTGAGCATCATTATAGAAATAGACACCACTTCCCCTCTTGACGCCACTTCCCTTTGTACTTTTCTTTTTCTGTACTTTTAGATAGCCTCTATATTCTTGAATAGGTTTTAGTCTACTATCTGCAAATTTATGAGCCACATCCTTTTCTCGCTCTAGCTTTTCTATTACATCTTTTGGCAATCCTTTTTTTACAGCTTGATTTAGTCTTTTAGCTGTATTTGTCTTAAATTTACTTGTAATACTGCTTATTTCTGAATTTGCTCGTTTTATGTTATTCTCGAGATATTTACTACGTTTAACTGGTGTCATTTCTGGTTGGGCTAATGTCATTTCAACATCATTATAGTTGGGAAGATCTGATTTGTCTAAAATTCTATTAATATCTCCTATATCTAAATCTTCATCATCATCATCATCATCAGGTGGTGCTTCAATTGCTAAAGGTCCTTCTTCCACAAAAGAATATTCTGGTGGTAAAGATTCATCTCCTCCTAGATTCCAAAAACTAGGATCCATTTCATATTTTGGTGGCGCGCCTTTAGGTATTATTTGTTTTTCTGCCTGGGGCGCTACGTAATCTTGGAGATCTAGTAATCCTTCTACATCCATATCTTCATATGGATCTACTTCTGGTGCATAATCAATTTCATCTGGTTTACCTGCTGGGCCGGGACGTATTCTCATTTGTGGTCTATTCTTAGGCTTTTGTGCCTTTAACCCATCTATGATTTCATCTAGTCTAAATGATTTTGTTATCCGCTGGTCAGAAGTCTTACTCTTTATCTTCTCTTCAGTGATCTCATCATAAAGCTGATTCTTCATCTTTCCAGTCTCAGTCCGCTTCTGAGCTAATCGTTTCCAATTTGAGAGACTCATATAATATTTATATTTTTAATATTATGTGGTATAATATTAGTCATTTATTAAAAAAAAATATATTAAAAAAAAAATATTAATTATATAGATGCAAATTCCTAATTATGATTCAGCTTCTAATAATGACAGCAATTTCCGAAGACTGCTACATTTTATGCCTTCAGACACTTTTCGAATGTTAATTTGTGGTCCAAGCGGTTGTGGTAAAACTAATGTTCTGATGCATATGCTTTATAATCTACTCTACTATGATAAGATTTACTTGTTTTCTAAAAATCTCGAGCAACCGAAGTACAGACAACTATTAGAAACATTTAGACCCATTTCAGAAGAGGTTGGTTATGATGTCATAGAAGAGAGTAATGGTGATGTCATTCCTCTGGAAAGCCTAGATAATGATAACCAAAAAATAGTCATCTTTGATGATTTCCTTTGTGAACGAAACCAAAAACCTCTCATTGAATATTTTATTGGTGGTCGTCATAAAAATTGCAGTGTAATCTATTTGAGTCAATCTTATTATCTCACTCCCAAAGACATCAGGTTGAATTGCTCTCATTTTTGTATTTTTGACTCTCCAAGTAATGCAGAGAAAGCAAGAATGTGCAGTGAAGTCAATGTACCTAAGAAGCGATTCGAGAGTGCGACTAGTGAGCCTTATAGTTTTGCGTACATTGATAAGACAAAAAAGACAATCAGAAAAAATTTCAATGAAAATATATAATATATGGATAGAAATCGTTCGACGAGAAGATTAACAAAAGAAATATATAATGAGTTTAATAACATAAATTTTTCATTAGAGAATCTTACTAGTAAACTAGAATGTTTAAAAATGATTGAAAAAAAATACAACGATTCTATTTCGGATGAAATATTATTATTAATTGGAGATCTGAAAATGTTACGTTCTGATTACTTAAGAGACAAAGAAGAAGAAGAAGAAGAAATTTAATTTAGTATATTATATATGGGTTACAGTAATGGGCAACTTGAATCATCATCAACAAGTGGTAGAGGTGAAAAAGGTGATCCTGGTTTACCTGGAATTGGTTTTAGTCTAACTGATGATGGTAATTTTGACATTGATAGTAAGCGATTAACTGAAGTAGCTGCTCCTATCGATAAAAATGATGCAGCAACAAAAGAGTATGTAGATAATAACCTACCAGCTATTGATTTGTCACCTTATCTGAAAAGAGATGGAACAACATCAATGACTGGTAATTTAAATATGAATAATCATAAGATTAGTGATTTAGAAGATGCTACTAATGATAATGATGCTGTACCTCTAAAACAATTAAAGAAGATGACAGATCATAGACCCACAAATTATCATTTGCAAAGTAGTTTTTATAAAGATTTTGGTGATAAAGCAGAATGTACTAAAGGCTCTATACCTATTCCTGGGCACACTGATCATTTTGAACTATTAGAAGCGCCTCGAGAACGAGCGCAATCTGGTTATGCTTATTCTACTGTTCGACTAGTGAACAATTTAGAAATAGATCCTAATTATTCTATCGTTTTTGAAATATTTGGATATGATGGAACAAATATAGTTACAGATGGTGATTCAGATAGGCTATTAGTTACAAATGTCACTGGTAATGCAAAGATAATTGATTTTAGTCATGATTGGTTTAGCAATTACGCAAAAGCTTACATAATATTTAATAGTTCTAAAAGAGATGTGAACATCCGTTTACAATTTCGATATTATGGTTCCAGTAACTCTAATTTTAAATTTCTATTTTTTAGTAGATGTGTCAAAGGAATACAAAGGACTAGTTTTGATCATAGATTATTTAATGTTAAAAGTACTGATTTTTCAGGAACAATATTAAATTTTGAACCGATCAATATGAATAATGAAAAGATAATCAATCTTGGTAATCCTACTGACCCTAAAGACGCTGTCAATAAAGAATATGTTGACGATGAAGACACTAAACAGGATATTGCTATTAATGACTTATCTTCTAGAAAAGCAGATAGGTCAGAAGTATTACTCCTAAACGGAAGCCAAAACATGACTGGTAATCTTTCTATGAATGGAAATAGGATTTTTAGCTTACCTATTCCAACTGGGCCGCAGCAACCTGTGACAAAGACTTATTTAGAAAGTCAAATTGCTTCCATACCACAGTCTGATTTAAGTCTTTATCTTAAAGTAGATGGTTCTCGTGCTATGACTGGAAATCTCAAGATGAATGACAATAAAATAACAGATTTAGAGACTCAAGATGATGTCCCAATCATTGATTACCCTAATGCTTTAAAAGATTCTAAAATGGCTGTTAATAAACTTTATGTCAATGAAAACTTTTTAAAATTAAAAGGTGATGACTATGACTTAAAAGGTAAACGGATAAGAAATACTGAACCATATGGTGTCAATACTTTTGATACAAATGATTTGGTCTCCAAGGCATTTGTCGAAGCAGAAATAAGTAAGCTACCAACAGATGTATTAAAATTGGATGGTTCACGTGCTATGACAGGTACTCTCCAAATGGGTGATAATCCTATCACTGGAATTAGGAGTAGTTCAGCAGACGATGCAGCCCTAACTGTTGGAGGAGCTAAGTCTACATATCTGCCCCGCAGTTGTCCGTTTCGTAAACGGTCGTTGCCATTTTCGCGACACTTAGAAATTTTTTACAACTGTACACGAATTTTTCTCTACTAAATTAAAGAAAAAGGAAAATTTGCAAGTAACCACCTAGTATTGAACCCGGAACCTCTTTTTCCTGACATCCCTCTTATACCACTACACTACCAGGTTGAGCCGCCAAATTTCCCCAAAATTTAATTATAAAACGTGACATTCTTAAACATTAATAATAGAGTTGCCCCAAACATCAAATAAGAGCTAACCGCAAGCAAACCAGTGTGAATATGAACAATTAAGCATTTGGTGAGTGCATTTTACTCCATCAACAAATTATAACCAGTTTCTACCTTGTCCAGGCCGAAACTAAAGCAGATATGGCATCGTCCATTCTGAAAGGCTTGGTTACCAATTATGGCATCGACCGTTAAAAATGGCATCGACCGTTTACGAAACGGAAATTAGCATCTGCCCCTTACTGGTGACCGAGGGATGCAAGGAAATCTCGATATGGGAGGAAATGCTATTAGAAATATTAAACCTTTTGTTGAAGATGACTCAAGTCCGGCTGCTCAAAATGCACAAGCTAATGATGTTATCAACTTTAGATATTTTCATGGGCAGAGAGGGGAACTCAAAAGAGAAATAAATGATGTTGCTTTTGAAGCATTAAATAGAAAAACCCTGATCCTATGGAAGACTCCATTGATATGGGTAATCATAGTATTATTAACTTGAAAGATCCAAATTCATCAGATAGCTTTCACGCTTCCAATGTTAACTATGTTAATAGGACAATTACTGATAATAACGCTGTAATTAACTCTTTGATAGAAGATAAAGTCAGTGAAGCAGAAGCACTTAATATTAAAGCAAACCGACAAGATAATGAATTCTCTTTTGTCATGGATGATGACCTATTTAAAGAAGATGATGATGATATTACTAAAGCTGGAAAAAAAGATAGAGATTTTTATCAAATTAAACGAGAGACTTATCGATTTAAAATTAAGTATGATGATTCCATCCATTATTATAGTACTCGATTAACTATTGATTTAAAATCATTAGATTTAGGTGAGTATACATTAGCATTTGAAATGTATTATGGTAATAAAGTGGATAAAGATGAAGTGGTTGTTAACGCTGTATCCGAAACTTTGAATGTATCACGTAATAATACAAATACTTTTTCTGATCATAGTAGAACAATTATCAATTTTCATAAAAATGGAAACATTGGGATTATTGATTTAGATATTGATTTAACTTTAAAGTACAGGAGTGGTGAAACTTATGATTTTTTCACAAACATCTTTGTAATTGTTTATGGTGTAAGTGGTCATCAGAATGACGTTGATTCACGAATTTGGGATAGATTCTATACCATCAGAAACAAAATCGTCTATTATGAAGCACCTATTAATATGGGTGGAAGACAAATAAAAGGATTAAATGAGGGAGTTGAAGAAAATGATGCCGTTAATGTGAAACAACTAAATGAATCAGAAGATAATGTTGTAAAATATGTTGATAGTGAAATTGTAAAAGTAAATAGTGAAATTGCAAAAGAAAATCCTACTATTAATGAAAATAAAAATTTAATAGAGTACATAGTAAAATATATATTAAGTAATAATTCAAAGATTTCTTTAATAAAAGATTTGTATTTTTCTGATAGTAATGAAGGTACAACACCAAATACATATCTATTTGTAACTAATGGTGATAATGGAGGTAATTTCACTTTTTATTATGTCTTCCAGCATAGTGCAAATACAAATAATGTAATGTCTGTATTTTTTACAATCAAAAATTCATCAATTCGTGTATTTATTTTTGTTGATAAAAGCAAAGTAGTAATTTCACGTAATCCTACAATAGATGAACCATCTTTAAGATCATTTAATATTCCAAATAACTCTTTAGGAAAGCAAGTCCTATTTTGGATTTGGGTAAAAGGCACAGTTATGAATATAATTTTTAGTGGAATTAGTGCTCCAATTAATGTGGGTAATGCTTTTGGAAATGATAGTATATTAAGAGTAAATGTAGAAGATAATCCTTTCACTAAAAAGAGAGGATTAATAACTAAAAATATTTATGATAATAACAGTGAAGCTTATCAGTTAATAAAAGAATTTGAAAAGAGCGAAGGAACTATTATATAAATAAATAAATATATATGGGACATTCTAATGGACAACATGACAAACCATCAAGAAGAGAAAAGGTTAAAAAAGTATTAGGCTTAAAATTAACTCCAGACAACCATTTCCATTTACAAAACAAGAGATTAACTAACATTTCCGCTCCAATGGATGATCATGATGCAACCACTAAACGTTTCGTCGCTGATTTATTAAAGACAAAAGCAGCAACTACATACGTTAACAATGAACTAGCTAAAAAGACTAACTCATCTGCTTTAAAGGATTACGCTTTAATTACTGATTTAGGAACTTTAGCAATCGAATTCAATGATGCATTAAAAAGCAAAGTCGATTACAATGATTTAGAGACTAAGACGCAAGATAATAATTTAGCAGCTAATACGCAAAAAACAAACCCTTTCATCACCGTCTATGCAGAAGAAAATGGACCACTGATTAAAAGCAGTCTCCAATGGAGTTTCGGCAATGGATGTGAGCGAAATAAGCAATATGATTGGCCTAGTCCTGTAGACGGTAAAATAGTTCGTGGCAGCATTTGTGTTTGCGCGGGCAATAGGCAAGCATCTGAAGTGATTGTTGGCTTAGTACACAATGGTGCTGATAAAGATTTAGAAATTGTCAAACCTGTGGATGAATGGTCAAAGATGACTATTTTCAGCGATCCGATTACGATACGAGCCGGCGACAGGATCAATTTTCGAAGCAAAACATCGAATTCATCTGTAACACACGCGATGGTAAACTTATTGATTCAAATTGATATAGCTGTCTAGATAATATGCAAATGAGTTTATGAAACGCGTTTCATCCAGACAATAAAAGCTACGGTTGATTAAAAGCTACGGTTGATTAAAAGCTACGGTTGATTAAAATAATTGATGACATATGTCTACAGGGGATTCCCGGAAACGCGTTTCATCTAGCTATGGTTAGCTAAAATAATTGATGACTCATGTCTACAGGGGATTCCCGGATACGCGTTTCATCTAGACAATACAACTCACGCACCTTCAGGTTTTTGTCATTTTTTGTCACGCATTTTAGAAAAATTTATCTTATCCAAAGAATAGATGGATATCAAAAGTTTATCTTCTTTGATAGATGAAAGTAGAAAGTTTATTAAAATTTCTCTTCTAAAGAGGGGAAAAAAATTCATCACATCTTTTGAAAAGATTGAAGGTTTTAATTTAAAAGATTGGAAGAAAAAGTTAGCGTGTAACGGTTTTATTAAAGACCAAACTGTAAACCTTCAAGGTGATCAAACTGAAAAAATATATGATGAATTAATCCAAATGGGCTATGATAGTGATCAAATTATTTTTAATTTATAAATATAATAAAATAATATAATGGTGGCTAAAAAGAATATTTTCGATTGGAATCATATTTCAGACAAATTATCAACTGATGAAGTAGACGAACTAAAATCTTATTATCTAAGCTATCATAAGAAATGTTGGGCTTTCAAAAGGGCTTACAAAAGATACAAATTGCTCAAATTCATTGGTAATTCACTCTCTATACTGACCGCTTCAGGTGGAATTGCTAGCGCTATCGCTACTGGTGGTATAAGTCTAATAGCGATTAGTACAGTGGCATTATTAGTCAAAGGTTACATGGAACACAAAGGTTTAGACTTAAAAATTCAAAATTGTACCTATGCCTATCAAAGTTACCAGCATTTGTTAATAATGATTCGAGAAGCGATGCGCTCTGGTGATCTTAACCGAGAAAGTTTAATTAATCAAATGACAAACGTTGACAAATTCGTGATTGACAATAGCCCAATTATTGATAAATATTTAAAGATGTATGACACTGTCCACCAACTGAAATAAAAAATTATGACATAATAAAATAAATGAATGAAAATGAAATATTGTATTCTATAGCAAATTTAGCATATGAATTAACACGATATTATATAGGTAGAGTATTATATAATTTTGGAAGAGACCTCATTGGAGAAATACATTGGATAAATTTTTTGACTTTTGCTAAGCCAGAATTATTAGAAATTTATGGAGCAGGCCATTACCATTATGATCCATTATTATCTAATTTTTACCATATCATACACAGATCGTGAGAACTATATAAATTTTTGTAAAGGAACTTTACTTTACTATATCCTACGCTGTTTTAGTGTATTATATCATATATTTTAGACTCAGATTTTTACGCATCTTAGTGTGGTTATGCGTAGGCGCGCCGATGATCTCGATTACTACACTACTGTCTTCATTTTTAGGATTGATTAAACCCTTCATAGGGTTACGTAGTTCCTTGGGTAGTTCAATATATGATGTTCCTCTTAATGGAAAGTAAGAGACAATATTAATGATACGTAATTCTACCGATTCTAATACCCAACCAGAACCTTCAGAGAGCCAAACAGCTATTAACTCTAAAATTCTTTCAATACCATTATCGATACTTTCTTCTATATCTATTCTATTGGTCACCGTAAAAGGGCCAGCGTTAAAATAAGGTTCTCGGTAAATTGTCGTACCATCTTTACGCTTTGATAATCATACCCTTAGTGTAGTATTGTATTTAAAACCCCTTTGATCTGATAATTTACCCATTAGGAGATCAAATATTGCTCGTTTAGTACTACTTAACTGTATTGATGGGTCATTTCTATTGACAATTTGTACATCATAAGATTGAACATTACCTCTTAATGCATTGGATCGCTCAGTAATAGTGATGTCTTTAGGGATAAATTTCAAATTTCTTCTGAATTCTCTTATAGTTTCAGGCCTATAATATGGAGCGATTTGATCAATCACATTTTTAACCTTTATTTGAAGGCTTGTAGGTACAGGTTTTATAGGTCTTATTATTTTTAGCCTCGGTAAAGGCACTGGTGGTTTTGTACGTGGTTTTGGTACTGGTGGGGCTGGTCTATATTCAGTAGGTCTTAATGGTTCTGGTAAATTGACTGAGGGACTTATCGGATCATCTATTAAAGTACCTCCAAGAAATGAGTCCCTTAGTCTCCTTTCTGCAATTAATCGGATTAGTCGATTTTCAACATAATCTCCATGTTTCTTGGATCTTAGTGGTTGTGGCAGTGGCTGACCTTGCGGACCTCTTTTTGCTTCATTAAGCTTATGAAAATCTGTCTTTAAATGCTGATATTTTCCCCCTTTTGCATATTTTTTCTTGCATATATTACAATACCAATCAGATGGTTTTGGTATTGTGTTGGCAGATATCTTTTTGTATTAATTTTGGGTTTAATTTTAACTTTAAAATCCATCTATAATAATAATATATGTATAATTTTTTTTAAACTTTAACTTTTTATAAATCAATTAGTGTGCCAGTAACTGGATTAGTGTATTTTAGAATGTTACGCTCATGTTTCTTTGTCTTTAGATGCATATATTTTCCTCTGTAAGTGTAATTTTTTTCCATTTCCACATACATCACAGTACCATTCAGTATTTTTCAGTCTTTCATTGGTAATTTTGTTCCATTTTTCTCGTTTCAATTGTTCTTCTGTTTTTTCCATCTATATAATTTTTTTATTAAATAATTTTTTTTAAATCTCCAGCTGGCACCCAACTGTTAAATTCGTCTGGGTAACCTTTCCATTTGACTAATGCTTTTCCTTTTGACTTTCTGATAATTTTCTCTATTCTATAGACCTCTTGATCTGTCTTTTGTAACTCTTCTCTGTAGAAAGTACCCTTAATCACTTCACCATTTAAGTCTTTTATCTTATAAGTAATAGGATTAGTGAATCTAATTTCGTCTATGATGAAAACTTCTTCAGTCCAATTAGGAGTATAGCCTTTATCAAAGGTCACCCTTTTGTATTTGCTTATTCGGACTCTGTCACCTACGTGTTTTTTGTCGTCTCTCGCTAAATCACCATATAAATTAAAATAAACTTTTCCATAGTTTTCAGGTTTTCTAGCTTGGATAGGCGTCATTCCTATTGATCTATGTCGGCTGTTGTTGTAAGAGGCGAGTATTTTCGGAAGGATGTCAACGTAGACTGTATTGTTTTGCATAGTGAATCTCTTATACATTTTATCTTTGATAGTTCTATTCCATCTCTCACAAACTGATGATTTCTCTTCATTTTCAGTGGAATAGACCTTTATCTTATCCTTAGCTAAGAGATCCAGCACATTTTTGTTATAATATTCTTTTCCTTTGTCTACCCATAACATTTTAGGCTTATTTTTCTCTAATATGCTTTCAAACGCTTTAGAGACTTCTAAACCTGTTTTTGTCTTTAGAGGTAATATCCAACCATATTTACTGAAAAGGTCTAAGACCATTAGTAGATATTTATAACCTCGGTTCCATTTGCTAAGCTTTTGCATATCAACTAAGTCTGAACACCAGATATCATCTACATTATGTGCAATGACTCTTCGCTTGGTAAAATTTCGTTTTATAGGTTTGTGTAGCTCATTAGCTAGCCCTTCCCATGTGTCTAAATTTTCAGCGTTTTTTTTTTTTTACTCCTAAACCAAGTTTTTGCTTTGTATTAATAGTGTTTCTAGCCAGCCAATGGCCCCACTGTCTCTCATTCCAGGGAATTGCATCTAGAGCTCGGACCATTTTCTTGTCAGCCACATTTTTACATGATTTTACATTTACTCCCTTATCAGCACATACTGAGTAATCAACATCATGTTGCATGGCTATAGCATCTGTCTTACCTGTTGGTTGATCATAGATTTCATAGATTTGGCCAGTGTTTCGATCCCATTTTACTTGGTTTTCTAAATCATTGTAAGGACCAGTATATTTGTGTCCTGGAAGAGTCCAACCAGCTTTCGGTTTAGGTAACTTACCTATTGCTTTATGAATATCGACTCCTTTTCCAGTTCTTCCCCTTCCCCTAATTTTTTTAGCGAGATCGTCAGTCAGAGAGTCAATTGCTCTATTCAAATACCTTTTACCAATGCCTTTAACCCTATCTTTTACATAATCTGATTTTATTGCTTTGCTAGCGCCGATTTTTCCAAGGTTATACAATCCTTTTGCACCAGCGGCCAACCCTTTGACAAGTAGTTCATCAAAACCGCTTCCTTGCATTTCTCGTTGTGATATAAAACGAAATTTTGTAATTCCACATTCAGCACAAATACATCGCATTACATTTCTACCATTTTTTGTAATTACAAAAGTTTCAGAATTAGGTACACATTCTGTCCTTTTTCTTTGTCGAACACAATAAGATAACATATATTAATTAATTAATATTATAATTATTATTATTATTAAGTACTTAATTATTATAATCGTGGAGATTATTATGGATTTTAATTAATATTAAATCTATAATATAGCTCCTATGAGGGGAATTCCCTTAAATGGACTGTTTTTACCCAGTAATAGCCCTTTTCCTTTTCTACTAGTCCCTGCCTTAACAAATTTAGTTTTTGTTATCCCGCATTCTGCGCATTTACATCGCATCATGGCACGACCATTTCTTGTCTGTACAACCCTTTCTGAACCAGGAACGCACTCTGTCTGTTTTCGTTGTTTTACACAATAGCTTTTCATCTATATAATAATTTTTATTATTTTTTATGTTAAATAATAATATAAAAATGGAACAAATTGACATTGACAATGAAATACGTAGAATAGAAGCGATGTATAAACATTACAAACTTCTTTATAGAAAAATTGCCTTTTTATGTTGTTCTGGAGAAACTAAAAGAGTGAGAAATCTGAGAAATAGTTTGAAACGAGATTTAAAAAAAATGAGAAGTCTTCAAAGCAATAATTTACCAAAATAGTTTTCTATGAATTTTTCATTCTCTTCGGTGTCAAAGCTAAAAACTTGCAATAAATCGAAATAATCTACTCCTTTATGCATTTCATTCAAGAAATACAAGCAAAAATAGCCACAGGTTGTAGTATAGAGATTCTGTATTTGTCGGTTTTGGTGTAATAAATTTAAGTTTTTCTCTTTTGCATGGTTTACCAACTCTTGAAAAGGTGGCATACCAAAAGAGTCAAAGTAATTTATTGTACCATCACGAACATAGGTTGTAACCCAATGACTACCACTCATATAATGAGGTTCTAAATTATAAATAAAAAGCGCTAACTTATGCTGATGTGGTACAGTCTGATCTCTACTTAAAACATTTTCTATAGGTATCTTCAAGTATTTACACCAATCTAAAAGATCAAAATTACTCATTGGGATATCTTTATGGAATTTAGGTCGGTGGTTGGGGTTAGGCTTTTTTAGTAGTTTTTTTTTTTTTTCCTCTAACCCTACCCCTGCCCCATGTTCCAATAAAAGGTGGTGGAGCCATAGGCATTCCTATACGAGGACCTCCTCTTCCTCTTCTACCTCCTCCCTCCGCTTTTCCCATTCGAACTCCTCCTCTTCCTTTTATACTTCCTCCTTTTAATGCATCAATAATCATTGGAATACCAATACTAGCTAGTAACGTGCCAATACCACTACCTACTTGTCGCTGTGTAAGTTTGAAAAGTAAGTCTTCTCCTAATTTATGAGCTCTAGCTAAATCTCCTATTTGTCCTTTAGTCAGTAGATCACCCATTTGAGCTAACTTATATAGATTTTTATTTGGCACTTGATACATTTGACCACCACTAATTTTCTTAACTATTTGGCTTGCACCTTCAGAAGCTAACCCTGCTAAAGCAGACAATCCTAGTGTTTTACCGATAGTTGGTGCTACATTCTTTAATACTGGCAATATTGAGCTAAAGATACCAGACCCAGATTGACGCCTGATATTATACTTTGATATAGTAATTACCATTCCTCGATTAGCTGTTTTGACCTTAGCGAGTCTCTTAACAGTATTCATTGGTACCATAAGGACATCGGAACCACTTAATGCATTTTTACTTAAGCGTAAACTTATTTCTTCTCTTTTTCTGTAAGCCTTAGATAGTTTTCTTTTTTGACCTTCAGATAGTTTTACAGAAATTTGATGTAGTTCAGTCATTATATATTATTTAGGGACTTTTTTAAAAATTCATAAATAATATTTATTCTATGACTTATTGTTTAATGTAATTTACTAAACTATTAAATCATCACATCCTTGATTTAGAGATATGACTGGTTCATCATCATCATCTAATAGAAACTTATTAAAAAGATCTTCTTCTTTCTTAAATGTTACTTGCATTAATTTTGGTTTTAAAGTAGCTCCAAAAGTTCCAGTTGAGAGAGAAAACCAGGCAGCAATAAATTTAACTTTACTTCGTGGTCCTATTGATACTGATTCATATTCAATCTTTTCTCGATCCCATGTAAAAAATTTTGTATCTAGTCTATCATTGCGATAATAGAGAGTAAAATCCATCTTTGATGGGTAATCGAGATATTGTCTTTCGTTATCAATCATTTTATAAGGTTTTTTACAAATTCTTTTCCAAGAACCACCTTCTCCGTGGCTATCATATCCTGCTACAGCTTCTCTCTGAATTTTTTTGTCTTTTAAAGAATGTATATAATTAATGAAGAATGGTCTAATTCTTTGGCTTTTTCTAGATATTCTCCCTCACAATTAATTTGCATGCTAGTACCTTGATATTCTCCATCTTTATTATAATTTTCTTTTAAACCGAAGGAAGTATATCCTTCATATTTAACAAATAATACTTTTCCATTATATAATATTCCAATCTGTGTTCCATTGTGCTTATTTGGCTTTGGTTTTGCAAAAGTTATCTTTGAAGTATTAAGATCAAGAAAATTAACTATTTCTAAATTAACTATTACTGTTTTTCTTTCAGGACTTTCATTGACACTTTCGTTCACTCTTTCGTTTACTTTCATATATATATATTATATTAAAATATTTTTTCTAAGATCTCTTAAATTATTATTAATAAAATTAATTATACTATAACTAATTGATCTCCCACTTTATCAACAACAACATCTTCTTCATAGAGAACAATTGCATGCACTCTAAAATCAGCAGCTGCGGCTTGAGAGAGGCGAAATCTTATGTTAAGTTGCTTTGGATCTCGGCTAACCTGTTCTGTTTGATAAGTTAGGTCAAAATATAACATTGGATAAAGACTCGAAAAATTACTGATATTGAGCTGAGTACCTGTATTATAATCATTCTTTTTCCATGAATAATTCATTAAATCATAATAGATTCTTGTTTTACTTTCTGTATCATATTCAAGTTCTGGATAGAAGACACCATTACCATATTCAAGACGACAAGTAGTAAGATGACTATTATCATTGGCTGCGTTCAGTTTAAAAGTATCAAAAATATAAGGATTTGCTGACATATCATTGGTCTTAAGTCTCTGGAAGTAGAGGAAAACATGCTTTACTTTATCAATACTAGCTGAGATTCTGAAATCACCACTGTTTCTGGTAGTATCTGAAGTTTGGTACATTTCTTTGAGGTATTTCCATTTACTGGGTTTTTGGTATTCACTGAATAAGTGATGAATTTAGTCATAAGAGCATCTTTTGGTTCTAGTCGGGGTACCCATAGATAAAAACGATCAATTACTAATCTCAATGTATCAACTGCCCCATATAATACTTCAGCGTCCGGTGTAAGTTCTATTTCAAATTGGAGATCCATTGGAGGTAGCAATCGTCCTTCTAATTCTTCGAAAAAAGAATACCTATTTAATGGTATACTTGTATTAACATGAGCTCTGTTAGCTGTTAATAAACGCCTACTTTCCAAACCAGTGTTTGTATCATCTGAAGTGGCATCTGTATCTAAATACCATAAGCAATTTTTGGCTGTACTACGCCCAAAATCATCTGAATATTCTAAAAGATTTTTTGCAAAAGTTACAAGATGAAGATTATCAGTGTCATAGACGATTTTTCCTGCACTCTTTATTACCATATGCTTAATTAATGAATGCGATCTATTAATAATTGTTGTCCTGGCGTCTGCATTGTCTCCACCATTTGCTTTAAGGTCTAATCTGAATCGCACTTCAAAAAAGGCGTTAAACCAATCAAGCATAATACCACGATCAGTAACATGAAATTTGTATCCTTTCTTATTTTGCTCTTGAGTATTGGCAGGAGCTCTTATAGCATCTTGAAGACGAAATTGCACTAGTTCGTTTCTCTGAACGTTCTCTGGTGATCTAAATGCCATTATATATTTTTTACCAGAGATTTTTTCTTTAAGATCGCGCTATAAGATTATTAATCAGTGTATTAACTTCATCCTGAGTTTTTGGCTCTGCTCTGCCTGGCTTTGACTTTGTTGACTTTGTCGCTTTTTTAGATCCTGAGGACAGCCTTTTTCGGATAAGCTCACCAGATCGCTCTATAACTTTATCAGCAGCCTTTTTACCAACTCGTTCTCCCGCTTGAGATACACCAGCTTGTATTGTTTTTTTAGCAAATGGTTTTAAAACCTGTCCAGTTAAAGCACTAGCTACCTTTTTTAGTGGTTTCATAAGATTATCTACGATAATTCCATTGCCACGGTGTTTGTAGACATATCGTCCCGTTCTTGGGTGATAAATCTTTTTGAACTCTCTTGACTTCATATAACCTTAGTATGGAACTTTTTTTAAGATTAATTAAAATGCAGTGTCAGCATGATTTAAATAGACTGGTCTTCTTAAACCATCAGTTACATAGATTCGAACGCTTGAAACTCTTGTTTTATTGATAGGATTAAATATAACACGCTTCGGTTCAAGGGTAAAATTGTAAGAAGGTCTCAGCGTTCCTGTACCAAAACTAAAAACAATATCTGATTCTCTCCCATCTACTAATGAATCAGAGACTAAATCACAATGAATATTTAGGACATCTGTATCTTCTGATAGGTTAGGTATATTAGGACTAACATTCCTCTCACTACTTAAGATTACTTTGCCGAATCCTATTAGTTTGCCAAAATTAGATTTACGCAGGTCAAGTCTATAGTTTGCGTCTAAAGTCACTAAGACTCTAAAAGTTGGTTCATCAAAAGTTAAAGAGATTGGAAATTCTTCATCACCATCACCATTAACTATTTTAGTCTTTTCCTTAATGTATTTGTCAATATCAGTGTAATCCCAAACTCCTTTTGGAAAATCAATATCTGTAAATGTTTTCCCACCGTCTTTACTGTAAGCTATCTTTTGATTGCTATAACCAGAATTTATATTTGTCCATGTAAAAGCCATTGAAATAATTTTATTAAAACCAATATACCAAATCCCATCACTGTGTTCATAGTCCAGCGTTCTAGAAAACCTTGTAGTAAAATCACCAGGTCGATTACCAGGTTCATCTTTAACTGCAAAACTGCTTAATGATATTTCTCTCTCCATATAAATTAATGTAAATATAATTTACTAATGTGTACTATACCCCAAAATATTTTTTGACTAACTTTTGATATTGCGACTTATTGATTGATTTTGTTCTTAATAGAGTGTCTAAGATAGTTTGACCCATATTTCTCATCTTGGCACTTGTATTGCCTGCTTCCATTTCACCAATAATTAGTGTTAATTTCTTTAGTAATTCTTTAGCATCATTATAGAAATAGACGCCACTTCCTGTCCTGCCAGTTCTTAGACCTCCCCTGACCCCACTTCCCTTTGTACTTTTCTTTTTCTGTACTTTTAGATAGTCTCTATATTCTTGAATAGGTTTTAGTCTTGTATTCGCAAATTTATGAGCCATATCCTTTTCTCGCTTTAGCTTTTCTATTTCATCTCTAGGAGCATTATTTTTTATAGCATGATTTAGTCTTTTACTTGTATTTGTTTTAAATTTACTTGTAATACTGCTTATTTCAGAATTTGCTCGTTTTATGTTACTCTCGAGATATTTACTACGTTTAACTGGTGTCATTTCTGGTTGGGCTAATGTCATTTCAACATCATTATAGTTAGGAAGATCTGCACTATCTAAAATTCTATTAATATCTCCTATATCTAAATCTTCATCATCATCATCATCAGGTGGTGCTTCAATTGCTAAAGGTCCTTCTTCCACAAAAGAATATTCTGGTGGTAAAGATTCATCCCCTGGGCCCCAAAAACTAGGATCCATTTCATATTTTGGTGGCCCTTTAGGTATCTTAGCTATTTGTTTTTCTGCCTGTGGCGCTACGTAATCTTGGAGATCTAATAATCCTTCTACATCCATATCTTCATATGGATCTACTTCAGGTGCATAATCAATTTCATCTGGTTTACCTTGTGCTGGGGCAGGACGTATTCTCATTTGTGGTCTATTCTTAGGCTTTTGTGCCCTTAAACCCTCTATGATTTCATCAAGTCTAAAAGATTTTGTTATCCTTGCGTCAGAGGTTTTACTCTTTATCTTCTCTTCAGTGATCTCATCACAAAGCTGATTCTTCATCCTTCCAGTCTCAGTCCGTTTCTGAGCTAATCGTTTCCAATTTGAGAGACTCATATATTTATAGACTCATATATTTATGAGAGATTTTATATTATGACACATATTATGGGACATAATATGACCAGAAAAAAACTAAAAGGACTAAAAAAAATTCATCTTTAGTTATATAGATGAAAATTCCTAATTATGATTCAGCTTCTAATAATGACAGCAATTTCAAAAGACTGCTACCTTATATGCCTTCAGACACTTTTCGAATGTTAATTTGTGGACCAAGCGGTTGTGGTAAAACTAACGTTCTCATGCATATGCTTTATAATCCACTTTACTATGATAAGATTTACTTGTTTTCTAAAAATCTCGAGCAACCGAAGTACAGACGATTATTAGAAACATTTCAACCCATTTCAGAAGAGGTTGGTTATGATGTCATAGAAGAGAGTAATGGTGATGTCGTTCCTCTCGAAAGCCTAGATAATGATAACCAAAAAATAGTCATCTTTGATGACTTCCTTTGTGAACGAAACCAAAAACCTCTCATTGAATATTCTATTGGTGGTCGTCATAAAAATTGCAGTGTAATCTATTTGAGTCAATCTTATTATCTCACTCCCAAAGACATCAGGTTGAATTTTTGTATTTTTGACTCTCCAAGTAATGCAGAGAAAGCAAGAATGTGCAGTGAAGTCAATGTACCTAAGAAGCGATTCGAGAGTGCGACTAGTGAGCCTTATAGTTTTGCGTACATTGATAAGACAAAAAAGACAATGAGAAAAAATTTCAATGAAAATATATAGAATGGATAAAAAAAGTGAAGAGCTAGAGAAAGAGAAAAATATTAATAAAAGAATAAGAGAAGAGCTAGCTATGAATTATAACATAAAAAATAGAATATATATTACTAAAAGATTAAAAAAAGAAATAAATAATGAGATTGAGAACATAACTTTTGCAATTGAAAATATTAGTAGAAAAATGATATATTTAAAACAATATGAAACATTATACAACAATTCTATTAATAAAAAATATTATTATTAATTAAAACTCTCAAAATGATATATTATGATTACTTAAGAGATAAAGAAGAAGAATTATAATTTAAGTTTATATAATATATGGGTTATAGCAATGGACAACTTGAAACATTAGCAACAGGTAAAGGCGAAAAAGGTGATCCTGGTTTACTTGGAATTGGATTTAGTCTAACTGATGATGGTAATTTTGACATTGATAGTAAGCGATTAACTGAAGTAGCTGCTCCTATCGATAAAAATGATGCAGTAACAAAGGAGTATGTTGATAGTCATATTTCTTCAGGGAGTGTAACAAAAAAATATGTAGACGATGAAAACACTAGACAAGATATTGCTATGAACAGTAAAGCAGAAAAGACTGATGTCCTTCTCAGAGATGGGACTCAAAGCATGTTAGATAATCTGAATTTAAATAATCACAATATTATTAATCTCAAAGACGCTAGTGAGAATAATGAGGCTGTCACTTTCAGTCAATTAAAAAGTCATACTGATCATGTTCAAGTTAATTATCATTTACAACCAAATATGAGATTCTTTAAAAACTTTGGTGATAATGCTGAATTATCATCAAGTAATTTACGTCCTAATTTTAACCCTAAAGACCACTTTTTTTATCAACATGTGCATTATAATCTCTATTTAGTAGAAAAAGAAGGTTTTGATAATGGTTTTGGCGGTCAAGCTTGGACCTCTCTAAAGATGACTAATGAGGGACTGAAAGCAGGAATTTATACAGTAGTTTTTGAAATTTTTACCAGGTCAGCTGTTTCACCACCAATCTTATCTGATGAAACTTTGATTACACAGGTTAATGGTGATAGTAATTTTAAACTAATAACATTTTCTCACGACTATAATGGACAATATACCAAAGCTTTTATTCAGTTCAGTAGTAATGGTCAACCTGGTGAGATAACCTTCCAGATTCGATATTATGGTAGTAAATATAACAATAATAGATTAGTTTTTAACTTTTATTCAAGAGTAATAGCAGGTAAGCAAAATACTCATTTTAATCACAATCTTTTAAGTGTCAAAAGTACTGATTATTCAGGCACTATTTTGTATTTTGAACCGATTAATATGAATAGTCAAAAGATAGTCAATCTCTCTGATCCAACTGGCTCAAAAGATGCAGCTAACAAAGAGTATGTTGACGATAGAGACGCTAAACAGGATATTGCTATTAATGATTTATCTTCTCGTAAAGCAGACAAAACCTATGTTGATGATCAAGACAGTAAACAAGATATTGCTATTAATGATATATCTACTAGAAAAGCAGACAAAACCTATGTTGATGATGAGATTGCTAAGATTGATTTAAGTGATACTCTCAAATTAGATGGTTCTCGTGCTATGACAGGAAATCTCAAGATGAATGACAATAAAATAACAGATTTAGTTACACAAGATGATGCCCCAATCACAGATTACCCTAATTATGTAAAAGATTCTAAAATGGCTGTTAATAAACTTTATGTCAAATTAAAAGGTGATGACTATGACTTAGTCTCAAAGGCATTTGTCGAAGCAGAAATAAGTAAGCTACCTAAACCTGATACAGATGTATTAAAATTGGATGGTTCACGTGCTATGACTGGTACTCTCCAAATGGGTGATAATCCTATCACTGGAATTAGGAGTAGTTCTGTAGATAATGCAGCCCTAACAGTTGGAGGAGCTAAGTCCACATATCTGCCCCTTACTGGAGATAGAGGCATGCAAGGAGATCTTAATATGGGGGGGTAATGCTATTAGAAATATCAAACCTTTTGTTGAAGATGACTCAAGTCAAGCGGCACAAAATGCTCAATTAAATGATGTTATTAACTTTGGGTATTTTCACGGACAGAGAGGTCAACTAAAAAGAGAAATAAATGATGTCGCTGCAGCAGCTCTTAACAGGAAAAATCCTGATCCCATAGAAGGAGATCTCGATATGGCTAATCATAGCATTATTAACTTGAAAGATCCAAAGTTATCAGATAGCTCCCATGCAAGTAATGTTAACTATGTTAATAGGACAATTACTGATAATAACGCTGTAATTAACTCTTTGATTGAAGATAAAGTCAGTGAATCTGAAGCACTGAATATTAAAGCAAACCGACAAGATAATGAATTCTCTTTTGTCATGGATGATGACCTATTTAAAGAAGATAATGATAATATTACTAAAGCTGGAAAAAAAGATAAAGATTTTTATCAAATTAAAAAAGAGACTTATCGATTTAAAATTAAGTATGATGATTCCATCCATTATTATAGTACTCAATTAACTATTGATTTAAAATCGTTAGATTTAGGTGAGTATACATTAGCATTTGAAATGTATTATGGTAATAAAGTGGATAAAGATGAAGTGGTTGTTAACGCTGTTAGTGATACTTTGAATGTAACACGTAATAATACAAATACTTTTTCTGATCATAGTAGAACAATTATCAATTTTCATAAACATGGAAACATTGGGATTATTGATTTAGATATTGATTTAACTTTAAAGTATAGGAGTGGTGAAACTTATGATTTTTTCACAAACATCTTTGTAGTCGTTTATGGCGTAAGTGGTCATCAGAATGACGTTGATTCACGAATTTGGGATAGATTCTATTACATCAGAAACAAAGTTATTAATTATGAAGCACCTATTAATATGGGCGGAAGACAAATAAAAGGATTAAATGAGGGAGTTGAAAACAGTGATGCTGTTAATGTGAAACAACTAAATGAATCAGAAGATAATGTTGTAAAATATGTTGATAGTGAAATTGTAAAAGTAAATAGTGAAATTGCAAAAGAAAATACTGCTATTAATGAAAATAAAAATTTAATAGAATTAATAGTAAAATATATATTAAGAAATAATTCAAAGATTTCTTTAATAAAAGATTTGTATTTTTCTGATAGTAATGAAGGTAGAACACCAAATACATATGCATTTGTAAGTACTGGTGATAATGGGGGTAATTTCACTTTTTATTATGTATTTCAACATAGCGCAACTACAAATAGTGAAATGACTATACATTTTAATTATAGGATAAGAAGCCGTGACTTTATTCAAGTTGATAAAAGCAGAGTCATAATTTCACGTAATCCTTTTACAGATGAATCATCTCTTAAATCATTTAATATTCCAAATAATTCTTTAGGAAAGCAAGTTTGGTTTTGGATTTGGGTGAAAGGCACTGATATTAACATAATTTTTAGTGGAATTAGTGCACCAATTATTGTTAATAATTTTAGTGATACAAACGGACTAATAAGAATAAATGTGGATGATAATCCTTTCACTAAAAAGAGAGGATTAATAACAAAGAATGTTTGGGATAATAATAGTACAGAATTTGAAAATGTGAAAGAATTTGAAAAGAGTGAAGGAACTATTAGGGTAATGCTTCTTTATTTACAAGCAAGATACAATAATCAAAAAACATTTAAGTTCTACGACAAGTTTTTTTCATTTAAAACGTTCAAAGGCCTTGCTTTAGGAATTTGTTATTTTGCTTACATGGGCTAGCTCAGTGGCTTACATGGGGGAATTTATTACGGGGGAATTTATTTCCATTTAAGGGCCCCTTTATAGGATACTGTTGTCGGGCTAACTGTGGCAACATTCAAGGACTTTTAGTTGGGATTTTGTTACGTGATAATCATCCTCGTATCTTTTCTACATTACCGTCTTGCAATTTTACATTTTTTACATTTTTTATTATTTTTTACTCACTCTTATGTAACTCTCGCTTTTAGATACGGTGTTTTTTAATTTCTATTGTAAAAGTTGTCATCCATCTCAGAAATAATTAACTCTATTGTTCACTTTACGACACATTAGGAACTTACAAATTATCCATTTTTGTCAAAGTTGTTTTTCTGTCTACTAGCTAGTTCGCTTTTTCACCCACTCATTAGTACTTCTTTGTAAATTTCCTGTAATTACGTAATCTGTTTACTTCGTACCTATCACTTTTAAACTTATTTAAGATCTTGTAACCGACTTAGTTTTAGCCAAGTATTTTTAAGCTTGTGAACACTGAGGAAGCCCGAAGGGCGAAACGTTTGTTCTACATTAAACATGGACCTGTGAGTAGTTTGCTTTTGACTTTATTTTTCATTCAATCTATTTAATACCTCGTGAAGTCAAGGCATCGTGAATCCTTCTTTGGATCCTGCTCGCAAGTGGCATTCTTCGTTGGCTACGCAGCATTTTTCATTCTACCTGTATATATATATATATATATATATATGTATATATATATATATATATATATATATATATATATATATATATATATATATATATATATGGGGTTTACTAATGGACAACATGACAAACCATCAACAACAGGAAAAGTAGAAAAGGTTAAAAAAGGAATAGTCTTAAAATTAACTCCAGACAATCATTTCCATTTACAAAACAAGAGATTAACTACCATTTCCGCTCCAATGGATGATCATGATGCAGTGACTAAAAAATTCGTCTCTGATTTATTAAAGACAAAAGCGGCTACTAAATACGTTAATAATGAACTAGCTAAAAAGACTAACTCATCTGCTTTAAAGGATTACGCTTTAATTACTGATTTAGGAACCTTAGCAATCCAATTCAATGATGCATTAAAGTCGATTACAATGATTTAGAGACGCAAGTAGATAACAAAACAAAGCAATACATCACCGTCTATGCAGAAGAGAATGGGCCTCTGATTAAAAGTACACTCCAATGGAGTTTCGGTAATGGATGTGAGAAAAATAAGCAATATGGTTGGCCTAGTCCTGTAGACGGTAAAATAGTTCGTGGTAGCATTTCTGTTTGCGCTGGCAATAGGCAAGCATCTGAAGTGATAGTCGAGTTAGTTCTAAATGGCGTGGATAAAGATTTAAAAATTATCAAACCTGCGGATGAATGGTCAAAGATGACTATTTTCAGCGATCCGATTACGATAAAAGCCGGCGACAGAATCAATTTTCGAAGCAAAACATCGAATTCATCCGTAACACACGCGATGGTAAACTTATTGATCGAAATTGTTATGTAATTATCATAGTCTATGGGTTGTCTAAAATAATTGATGACTAGGGGATTCCCGGAAACGCGTTTCATCCAGCTATGGTTGTCTAAAATAATTGATGACTAGGGGATTCCCGGAAACGCGTTTCATCTTGACAATTCAACTCACAAATCTTGACAATTCAACTCACGCATCTTACGTTAACTAGCGCATCGGTAGTGGATAAAAATATAATAAAAATAATATAATGAGGAATATTTTCGATTGGAATCATATTTCAGACAAATTATCAGCTGATGAAATAGACGAACTAAAATCTTATTATCTAGGCTATCATAGGAAATGTTGGGCTTATAAAAGGGCTTACAAAAGATACAAATTGCTCAAATTCATTGGTAGTTCACTCTCTATACTGACCGCTTCAGGTGGAATTGCTAGCGCTATTGCTACTGGTGGTATAAGTCTAATAGCGATTAGTACAGTGGCATTATTAGTCAAAGGATACATGGAACACAAAAGTTTAGACTTAAAAATTCAAAATTGTACCTATGCCTATCAAAGTTACCAGCATTTGTTAATAATGATTCGAGAAGCGATGCGCTCTGGTGATCTTAACCGAGAAAGTTTAATTAATCAAATGACAAGCGTTGACAATTTTGTCATTGATAATAGCCCAATTATTGATAAATATTTAAAGATGTATGATGCAACTAAATAGTCAGTCACGCTACTCATGTCTATAGGGGATTCCCGGAAACGCATTTCATCCAGCTACGGTTGATTAAAATAATTGATGACTAGGGGATTCCCGGAAACGCGTTTCATCCAGACAATACAACTCAGGTTTGCCTGATACGCTAACTACGCATCTTACGCTAACAACGCTACCAACGCTAACTACGCATCGTGAGAACAATCTAAATTTTACTATATCCTACACTATCCTACGCATTTTAGGCATTTTTTAGCGTAAAATAGTATGTCTAATTTTTACGATATCTACGCTACTTACGCTCCCTACGCATAACTACGCTGTTTTAGTGTGGGATATCATAAAATTTAGACTCAGATTTTTACACTAACTACGCTGAGATGCGTAAAATCCGGAAATCCTGCTAGTATCCCTACTTACTACACTACTCACGAGAACATTCAACTATAGTCTTCCCTCTGCAGGCACGAGACAGACTACTAGCGTTGCTCGGGTTACTTTCGGCAAACACAGTCCAAAGATAAACTCCCAGTCCCAAATGGCGGTCAACAAGGCTCTGCTCTCAGAGTAGGTTTTCGGATCTTTGTCTGAAGATAGTGTGAGCAGGGCTTTTAAAATGCGTTCGATTTGCCCATACACGGCCTTTACGGTTTCCCACCGGCATGACCATCGAGTGGTACTCAGTGACTTCAGGCTCAGTTTCAAATCCTCACCTTGTAATTCTGTGTCACTAAACAAGGCGTGTCGTTTGGGACTCGCTTCTAAGAAGTTGTACAGAGCCTGGATAGTCCCCAGAGCGTTTCGCAGTGGTTCAGTCTGTGTCATAGTATCCTGAAGTGCGAGGTTGACTTTTTTTAACGCCTGTAATTAGTATTCGTGTTTGTATGTCCTTAACACCGCCTGCCTAGATTAGCTCGCTATTTGCAGGCGGTGTTCATTGTAAGTAATCTCTTAAAAGAGGTAATAACACTTGAAACTTGAAACTTGGTTGAGCACATGTACGTAACAGTGGACGTAGATGCCGAAAGGGGAGCACTCTTCCATTCTTGTCGAGAGTCCTTTGTGTACACCGTTCATATAGCTGCCCCATCGAATGCTTTACCAGCAATGTTCTTTAGGTCAAGATTGAGTTCAGTGATAGAGGATTTCACCAATTCATACCGCAGTACTTCGCCTTCGGTTGATTTCGTGGAGTAGAAACCAATGAATGCTTCTTTCTTCGTTCCATTCAGCGCGAAACTGAGGCAAAGTGAAACTTGTTCTTTTCTGCTAATGTCTGATGTTTCATCCAAGATGATACCATACCATCCGCTGGCTCGCACATCGTTTGTGATCCGCTCGAGAATGAGATCGGCAATAATTTGTAGCAGTTTATTTTGTATCACTGGAGATGTCCACTGCGCGTGCTTCTGAAGCTGGCTATAAAGTTTATCCTTTAGCCAAGCTATGTCCTTGCACCGCGAGTGAATTACTCCAGAAAAAAAATTACCTCTGTTTACATCACTACTATTACTCCTCAAACCATCACGTTATTCATCGTGGCCCCCGGTGCTGCGCGATGTTCTGCTGGTCTGTAAACATGAGACATTCAATGATAACTTTCAAGTACTCACGATTTTCCTTTACATCATGTTTGTGTGATTCCTGGAGTTTACTCAGTATTGAAGTATTTCTCTTCTTATTTGCTCTACTATCAATCCATTTCGCCATGCCGTTGGATGGTTGTCACTCTTGTGGTGTTTAGTAAGACGCTCTGGCTTCTTCCAATTGTCAAACGTGAAATCGTGGGCATTCAAGTATTTCTGGCATGGGTAGCAGCACGCTTTCTTCGTTTCAAAGTCGTAGCTTAGCCATGGATATCGTTTGTATCAGGCTGGGTTGAAATCTCTGGAAAATGATTCACTGCCAATTTTTTTGGGGTCGTAATACTTCACGATCGGTTGCTGAGGATGTTTGGCAAGTACTGCTACATAAATTTGTATCCAAGGAAGAATTGTGCGCACCATCTACGATATCTGACTTATCTGGAGCATTATTATCCGTGATAGCTGACATAGGTGACTTTTCTGGAACACTGTTATCTATTACAACTGAAATGGACATCATGATCCCTATCAGAGTTAGCACCATTATCTACAATTTCTCTCGCATCTGGAGCACTAGTAACATTGTCAGCACCATTATCTATGCTTTCTATATCCATGATCTCTGACTTATCCGAATTACCTTTATCCATGATTTCGGATTCATCTGTCACACCAACATCCATAAATTCTGACGTAGCCGGAGTACGATGAGCACCATTATTCACTTGCATCGCCTCCATTTCTGACTTATCCATAGCAGTATCTGATGAATCAGTGGCAGATCTAGGGGACCCAAAATAAGGGGGTGGAGCCCGGGGGCCCCACCCCCTCTTATTTTGGGTAAGGGAAAATGGAAAATGGCCGACAGGGCAAGAAAATCAAGACCGCCCCACCCCCCCCCTCCCCCCCCCTTAGCTCAAGGTCTGGATCCCCCACTGTGAATCCACCACTACATCTGTACTGCTGTCATTCTGAAGATCTGAGCCAACGTTTTCAGTGTCAACTATACTGCATTTAACCATATTGGTGATTGTTTCATCGCCGCCGGTGAAACCTAGTTGCGATTGATTTGGCGCACGAGAAATACTAAATTTAACTTTCTTGCCTACGTGCTTGGTTCTTGCATGAGGGTCTTGGTACTCAGCAACAATTTCTTTTTTGCATTCCGAGCATTTAACGCGATGGCGATAGGCCCGCTTTCGTTTCTGTGGAGCTGGATTTGTCATGTCTAATATGGTACAAGGACAGTTCTACAAGAAAACGCATGCAAGATGCGTATTTGCTTCTACTTTCGCGTAATTATTTTTTTGAAACTACGGGCGTGAATTTCACTGGCTTCACGTACTTAAATTCACACGAGAAGTGGTTGCCTAGCACGTGACTCAGATCTTCTGAGAGTTTCCATACTCCACTGAGTCGATAATCTACGATATGATTCTAGAATGTTACGCCGAAATTGATTCTAATTAATTTACAACACCAGCTAGTGCAGTGCAGTACAGTACAGTGCCAAAAAAATAAAAAGATAGTTGTATGTCAACTTATGATCCCCTTTACTAATGACCAGAAGCTCGTCACGTGCTAGGCAACCGCTGTCTCGTGTGAATTTAACTGGCTTTACAATGCCGACTTCAGGTAAAAATAGAAAATATCTATCTATTCAGAAAACAGCTTGAAAACATCTTAAATAATTGGCTTTGCCCAAATTTCTCTTGCTGCCCAAAAAATCTAGGTTGCCCAATTTTTTCTTTTTTTTGAGGGGGGGCACCCCCCCCCCCCCCGCTCCCCGGCCCGTACGCCTCTGCAAGTACATTAATTCCATGTTGCCGTGCGCCTGTTCAGTTATTAGGGACCTTAAGATACGAGGACGGGAAGGCTAGGACGGGAACGGCAGTGGACGCGGGAAACTTTCGCGGGTCCCGTTGTGTCGCCAAAAACAAAATGCTTAAGATGTGTCTTTTCGCAAAGGACGGCGACGTCAATAATTCGAACTTCGTAAAAGCCATTCACATAAGCAATGACATCCTTTAGACTATAACAGAGATGGTATAAATCTTATCCTATTAAGCTTAAACGATAGTGATCGGCGATGTTTAATTTCTTTTATTTTATAAGCGAAGAAAACATCTGTAAATATTCTAATAGAGTAGCCAGAATTTCCGTATGAAGAAATTAAACGAACAATCTGATCGCCCTGCTTTAGACGGCTTTTTGCCAGGGACAAGAGCGTTTAAGAATTCTGTCGCCGGAAAATCCTGATTGTGGTGAACACAAATTTCCATCTGTAATTGCAACAAGCTTTAGACTATAAACATAAAACAAACATTGCATCAAGTTGAAACAACTAAACATCAGTTTGAAAATGTGACGGTACTTTAATAGCCCGATAGAAGCTTTCATGGCATTCATTCTTACAACACTTTATCGACTGTACTTACACTGATGTATTCTCAATGCATAGAGTTTGTATTTCGTTTTGAGCTTGCACACTCGTGACAGCGACTGAACAGTGACTGAAACACAAATTAAACGAACAGACGAGGAATATTTTTATTCACATTTTCCCTATCTCAGCGTAGTATTATACACTACAATCGTGAAAAATGTGAACCTTAAAAACAATCTTATCAAGATAACTGAAAATAAGGTCGATTGGAACATTTGTGGAGGCAAAACAAGAGCAAAATACTCACGTTTTCGACACGACGGCAAAACAGGCGAAATGACGTCCTCGACGAGACGAGGACGGCAGAGAGATGATGCGAGAGTTCTCGTGCGCATGCCCGGTAGAGTATATTTACTTCCGGTAGCCGTCGTAGCTCGTCCCGTCCTGGTATCTTAAGGTCCCTATAGATCACAGAAGACGCCAAAATGTGGTAAGAACATTAGTTACAATCTCGCCTAACGGTTCTTGCGCCACTTTTTGTGATCACTGAATTATTGACGGAGTTGCACCGCGTCGATTTTATCCTATGTAATGCTTCAGTTACACGGACCTTGATAGCTCAGCTATCAAAGTTCTTTGCATTTGCTCACAAGCCTTGAGAGCAAATGCGTGTACAGAAATATCAAGCAGAGTGTGGCCACGGTCAAAATTTAATTTAATTTATTCCGAGTTTTCGAGAGGTATTTATGTGTTTTAGGCCCGGGTCAAACGCCGTACTTCACATGAGCCTAACCTAATGACAATTTGGGCCGACTCGAATAATTAAGAACGCCTAATTTGAGTCAAACGTCGATCTTAATTCAGCCGAACGGTCTTGTTGGGCAGTGGTTTTTCAAGGTAAAATCAACGATTTGCCTGCTGTACAATTCACGGTAACCAGGACGCTGATCGTGAAAAACTGATGGAATATGCAAATACGTTAACAGTGATGATTCATGCATATATAATAAGCACGCGCGGGCTCAAAATAAAGCACGTTCTTTCGTGAACGAAACAGTGAAAATGGAACACAAACTGCGAAAGCATTTTCTCCTCCGAAGGCACACAATACGCAACAAACTTTTCAGCTTTCTAACCTGGAATTTCGTCTTTTTTCTTCTGGAAGTGAGCATCTGTTGCACAGTGGAAATTTAAAACGAAGGCAGTGATATTTCGTCGTGTCCAAACAAAACTAGCCTGCAGAACAGGCGTGATTTTTTGCGTATTTCAGGGGAACGGGGCCGAAGGCGAGGCAAGCGCGAGGCAAGCGCGAGGCGAGCGCGAAGCCCGAGTTGCGTACGAGGGGAGGAGTTGAACTCAATTGGGTCAAACGCCGAACTTCACATGAGCCTTGGTTGAATTGGGTTCGGCTCATATGAAGTACGGCGTTTGACCCGGGCCTTATTTTCAAAGGTTTTGGGCTTCATTTTGCCAAATACGGCCTACTTCAGTAAAATTTTTTCGAAATTTTTCGCGCTCTCTCTCTCTCTCTCTCTCTCTCTCTCTCTCGGCCCCCCACCCCCCCCCCCCCCCCTCGGCCTCGGCTGATCACACTTGCCTCGACCTTCATTATTCCGGATATCACAAAACCGAATTCAATTATTGTTTTATTATATATTGTTTCTATGGAAAACATACAAAAACTACTGTGTGAAATGAAAGTAGATTGCATATGTGGTTCTAAAAATACAACAACAAGGCACCAAGCAGCCGCATCACTCGAAACCATTCAACTGGTCGAGCTCTTTAGCCAAAGTTGTATTACGCATGCGGTATAATCTGCAGATACAGTTGGCTAACAGGTTATACTGTAATCATGCTTCTCCATAAAATCCCGTGAATTCTCAAAATAAGCAGGGGGTTCTTAGCCAATCAGAATGCTGATAGTGAGTGTAAGTGCGGATAATCTCTTGTCAGATTCATTATCTCTCGGTTAATATAGTTAGTTTGGGAAGGAAGGGCTTACTCGGAAGCTTTTTTAACGCGAAAAGGGGATGAAGCTTCTAAAGCGCCCTAGAGTGACCGCGCAATCATTATGCTTTAATATATAGTAAATACAAAAATTATTCACATTATACGATTATTACATCACAAAGCGAGAAATTATTTTATAGTGGACAGCAGCTACACTTTTTCAATTTGTCTCAGGTAGACTGGAATTTTGAAATATCTCGAGTACAGCTATTATTATACAATAGTAATAGCCGCCATTGAAATACCCGCCATCGAGTAAGTTGAGATCAATTTAATCCGAGCCCCCGAGTGGCCACAAATTGTAGGGATAGAAAAAATAAATTTGTTGTGTTAATAGAATGCATTTCCTGATCGTGAAAATTCATTGCCATATTGGTGTACGTTACATGGCTGTTAAGAACGCCTTTGTCTAAATCGAAAAGGTTGGTTTTAAGTTTGAGAAAAAATAACGTATAAAATCAAAAACAAATTTCCTTGGCCCCGTTTTTATTTACTAACCAACCAGCAACATACAATGTTTGTAATTTCATTTTAGCTCCCGCAGTATTACTTGTGTTGCATTTTTCTACTGCTATGGTTAGTGAAAGTGCGGTTTGTTTGAGGATTTATCCTTCTAGGCGTCAGCTTGATTGATAGCGACTTTGATGTACCTGATCCCAACCCTCTCTCCTGCATTACTCTTATAAACCTCGAGAGTGAGTCCCTTGCTGAGCGTCAGTCGGTTGTTGTAGCCAGCGGTCCTCACGAAGCCTCCGTCATGCGCAGTGTAGCAGGATCCCCAGCGTTCATCCAGTTTGAGAGTGAAGACAAACTGACCAGCCTAGCATGAGAAAGAGTCGCTGGGTCTAGGGGTAACCGACTCGTGTCGTATGGAGGATAGAGTAGAGCCAGCCTTGCCTTCCAATCCATAGCAGGGAGAATTACTTCCATAATTTCCCTTGTCGCATGTTTCAAACCCGATGTATCTGGTTCCGTCTGACACGCCATATCTGATATCGCTGTCAGTTCCTTTTCCGATGCTGACGTCATGTGCAACTGTGATGTCTACGGTCAGCGGAGTTGAATCTCTTATCACTCCAGCTGGGATCATTGGAACTTTAAGGAGGGCCGCATGGCTTACTGAGCCTGCGTTAAAAGTGAGTTGGCGGCGATAATTGTACGAGAAATGTAGGACGCATGCGCCTCCAGCCAAGATGGAGTCATAGTCTGATGGTAAATCAACTTTTCCTGAAAAAACGAGTTTTTAGAAAAAATCAGCGAGACACAATAAAGAGTTTGGATTGAACTGATGGAACAGTCTCAAATACAAATCCAGATGTGCCCTAGACATTGGTCATAACTTTATTTTGACGTTTCCCGCTGAGGGCTCAGAAAAACACTTGCCTTGCAAACCACGCGACTTACCTGTGTTTTACAGGAGTCTGTTGAACATGCAGACTGCAGACAACAACAATTAGCGCCCTAAAATAGAGAAGTTCATTTAGAATCATCACACAAAATGAAATGACCATAGTCATCTTTACTACACGTCTATCTCAAGAGTTGTTTACCGCTGCATATTTTTACAAGCAATATACGAAGTACAATTTATCGGAATACCTATAGTTGTAAATTAAGATTAATATACACCTTTTTGACATGCTCTTAGGCTAGGACTTCCGATGTTTGAAGCCATATTTTGCAGCAATCGATGAAGTAAATGAAGTAGTCAGTAAAGTAAATGTGTTCGTTTCAAAGTGAGTTTCTCTATTTATTTCCTGTGATTGCAAATAATTTGTTTTTTGCAATAAATATATGCTCCAATGCGCTCGTTAATTTTTGTCAAAAAGTTTGCGTTCATAATTACACAATTTTTTCCCCTCTTCCTTTACATGCATTGAGTGAATGCAGCAAGCTTTAAAGCACCTTAGCGTAGAATTCAGTTTATCAGCATCGTCCAATGATGGAAACAATTTCCGAAGTTTTCAACAGAGAATAATGTAAGGCTAAAGAGCGCGTTTAGAAAAGAATTTTAAAAGATTCAAACACAGATTGACTGCTTACCGGAGTGAGTAACAGGTACAGAATTATCAGGCTTGTAGTAGTCACTGCATCGGGGGAAAGAAACTTCATGATTTCTTCGGCGATTTTCTTCCGCGATCATAAAGCGCTAACAAGGAAGTCTGAAAACAAAATGACGCAGCTACTAGGTTGACTTTATTCATTTAATTATAAATGAACACGAAGTTTTTCGAGCTACGCATTGTTTACAATTTCCTTTGACGAAAAACAAATGATTTCATCAATGTTTACAAAAGCGTTTTCTGAATGTTTACACAAGAATTTAGCCTTGTCCCGCTCAAAAAAAAATTGGTCAGTGCCGATATTTTTTGGTCTTTCAGTAGGCCGTAAAATAAGTGGTCTGAAAATTAAACGTCGACATTCATATAGGAAATGATTTTACTGTTAGCCGTCGCACAACTTTATTAAAATCACCAAAAAGCTATATTAGCCGTTAAATTTAGACCGCAATTTACATAATAAATAGAAAAACTGAATGATGTACTGAATACTTTCCCACGAATTCATGCAGTCTGATGGTTCGTTTATAGAAGGTTATATAAAGTTTACAAACTGAGAAATTCATAATTTCTCTCTTTCTTGATGGGAGAGTAAATGCGTCAGGAGTCTGGGCTCCATAATGAAACAAAATGGCGGACGAATTTGTACAAATAGCTCTTCTAAAGGCTCGCGTTTTGGGGTTGAAAATCAGAAAATCAAAATATTACTTCTACCGAGGGAAAATCCATAAAAGTGAATTTATTAGATGTAGCACTTTCTACTGGCGTTGGTATAATGACGTTTCCTCTTTGTGTGGGAGCTTTACAGACTGGTGTTTTTCGTCCTCTACGAATGACTTCAAATATTCGCGTCATCGGCTCTGTTTGTGGAAGCATTTCTGTGCTTATCTCCGGTGGTGCTGCTTCGCTAGCTTTTTTTTCTAGCGCTGTCATGTTGACACAAGTCAAGGACAACTCAGTTTTCGTAGAAAAATTCCTTTCGTTTGTTCCTGCAGAAAGACGTTCAATCGCCATTTCAGTTTGTTCCAAGGACATTCCTTTCTACGGATTCGCGAGTTTGTTTGTGTTTAAACTGTTGGGTGGAAAGTTTCGATCAGTCCTACCAAGGACACTTCATTATCCTGGGGCGTTTGCTAAATGTTACATTCCGGCAAAAGGACAGAATTAGGCTTCAAACGCGGTGAAGCAGAAACTTACATTGCTTGGTGAGTTTTTAATATATAATTTGTGCCAATATTATTCACTAAGGTGCAGTATTGCGGTTTCTCAAAATATCTTGATAGGATGTTATTTGTTTGAGAATTGATATTTTGATATTTTATTGATATTTGGGTGATTATAGAATGATAATATCGAGAAATCATTTTCATCATAATGTGCGTGTCAAATATGATCATGAAACTATCATTATCATGTGAGATTATCATGATAGTTGCTCAATAATTTGTCGCTGTCAAAGTTTAAACTCGAGTAAGTGGTAAATTGAGATATCAAAGTATCACTCTCATATCTTGAGAATAGCATGGAAAAGAATATTTCAGAATAGCAAGCTATAATATCATGTATCACTCTCATTCTTAAATCTCAGTTAAGTGATTTTATCATGTAACAAAGAAAAACAGACACTGACAGTGATTGTTTGATATATCATGATAACATCAAAATCGTCCTGTATATAATTTCATGAGCATTTCCACTTTTTCATATCTATACTGAGAGGTGATACTTCATTAAACATTCTCATAATATCAAAATTTATCACTATATCAAAGGGAGGAAGAAATTCTTACTTAAATTAAATATTCTGATAATATCAGGATTTATCACTATATCACAGGGGAAGAAGAAATTCTTACTTCATTAAATATTCTGATAATATCATGAAAAATTATGCTTATATGATAAAAACCTAATGCAGAATATCAAAAAATCAGTCCTTTATATGACCAGTGATAAATCATGATATTATCAACATTGCTTACAAGAAACATATAAGATATTTCTTGATATATCATAAGTGATAATTAGTCATGATATAGTGGTAAACCACAACGCTGCACCTCTCTCATATTATTGTTGTTATCCAGGGTCGGGTTGTTCGAGAGCCGGTTAACGCTAACCTAGGATTGGAAGTTAACCGAAGTAGAAAATTTTTCTTGTAGGCAAACACTTTTCACTGAGCACTTCTGTTTTGTGTATTTGAGATTGTTCAAACTCAAAACAGAAGGCAAAAGTTGCAAATAAACTCAAATGAAAACCTTGCTTATCCTGGTTTAACTTAATCACGCCTTGAACAATCCAGCCTAGTGTTACAGATGCTCTAGTATCTGCTGTGAAATCACCATTAAAAACACAAACTCTTGTAATCTATTAGCACTCATTGGCTGCCTGAGCAGATTTGGTTGGGAAGGGGGAAGAGGTGTAAGTACAGAACACAAACAAGGGCCAGGGGATTGTGAAGTTTTCAGGCTAGTTTCCATTCCTGAACATGTTCTCCCAGGGCTCCCTCCACCATAGGTGCTAAAAGGGGCAGGTGCAGAGTTTCCACTGTGCGGTTGTTCTCAATTTGCTCAATGGATTATACACAACATTGAAACATCTGCAGAGGAGAGAGCCCTGGGCAGAGGCAGAAAGTTTTGAAACAAAGGTATCCCTAAGAGGTTCCAAGAGGTCGCATTGCTTGATTTTTTTTTTTTTTTCACCTATAAATTTCTTTGTCTTGTGATTGTGACACTGGAATTTCTTGAATTTTTGGCAAATGGTTTACAATTTCGATAATTTCTCTGGAAATTGTTCTCAGAAGTTATGGAGCCAATTACCCTTTTTTCAAACTTTTGGGAATCCCTGGTGACTGGGAAGTGCCCCAGTTCGCACCTCATCATCATCATCAATCCTGATGTCCCCCAGTGCGGTATTGGGCCACAACCTTCACAGTGCTGCAACTGGTTAAATTCCATATAAATTTGCAAGGGAAGGTGCAGGGCAGAGATTGTGCAGTATTGAGAGTGCTAGCTATTGGTGGTGCAGTTTCAATTCTGACCTGGTACCATACATGTATGTTAGTTGAGTTTACAATATCCTGTATGCAGGAAACTTCACTGCAAAGTTTCAAAACTCAAATGAAAATTTTGCTTATCCTGGGTTAGCTTAATCACACTTTAATTAGAATCCAGCCCAGTGTTATTGAAGCTCTAGTATCTGCTGTGTAGTCACCATTTAAAAGAATACAAGCTCTTATAATCCACACTCACTGGCTGCCTTAACAGACCAGGTTTGGTTGGGGAAGGGAGAGAGGTGTAAGTAGGGAATACAAATGAGGGCCAGGGGGATGTGAAGTTTTCTGGCTAGTTTCCATTCCTGAACATGTACTCCCAAGGCTTCCTCCACCATAGGTGCTAAAAGGGGCAGATGCAGGGTTTCAACTTTGCAGTTGTTCTCAATTTGCACAGTGGATTTACATACACAACATTGAAACATCTGCAGAGGAGAGAGCCCTGGGGGGAGGCAGAAAGTTTCAAAAGGAATACCCTAAGAGGTTCCCAGAGGTGGCATGGCTTGAAATTTTTTTCACCTACAAATTTTTTTCATCTTGTGATTGATACTGACACTGGAATTTCTTGAATTTTTGGCAAAACTGGTTTACAGTTTAGATAATTTCTCTGGAAATTTTTCTTAGAAATTATTTCACCATTCCCCCTTTTTTCAAACTTTCGTGAATCCCCGGTGACTGGGAAGTGCCCCAGTTCACACCTCCTTCACAGTGGTCATTCATCATCATCATCAATCCTGATGTCCCCCAGTGCAGTATAGGGCCACAACCTTCACAGTGCTGCAACTAAAATTCCATATTTGCTAGTGAAGGTGCAGGGCAGAGATCATGCAGTAGTGAGAGCGCTAGCTATTGGTGGTGCAGTTTTGATTCTTGCCTGTTACCATACATGTATGTTAGTTGAGTTTGTTGTTGGTTCTTGCCTTGTTCCAAGGGTTTTCTCTGGGTTCTCTGGTTTTTCTCCCTCCGCAAAAACCAGCATGTCCAAATCCAGAGATGATCTGGCTTCCTCTCTAGATATTTAGCAATAAATTTATTATTGAATAAAACCAAGTAGGGTAATCTATGAAGAATTCTGCAGATCAAGGAAGGTGTTATATCCACTGAGGCCAAAGACTGAGGTGGAGATATGCAGCATTCTTCATATCCTACAAAAGCCTAATTTAATAGTAGTAATTGCTTTATTGTTATATGACAAGGTAGTCTTGACAGAGGTAAATCCGAGCATTCTGATTGGTTCTTTCTTGGTCGGGATTTTGCCATATGGACCGTTTCCATGGAAATGACCATAAGCTGTGCATATTTTTGTTTTCGAAAGCTGGCAAATTGAAAACAAGCATGGCCCGAGTGCCATATAATAAACTACTTACTAACCTAGCTTACTCGGGCCGTACTGGGGGAATATTGGCCCTCGGTCACTTTTTGTACAGACCGAGTGCTGCCACGACCTCAGGCCAATATTCCCCAATACGGCCCTCGTGCTCAGTTAGTAAGAGGTTATTATTTATTCAGAATATTTTCAAACTCTTAAAGAAAATCGGCTCTTTGTTTTTCTGCTCACCAAAAATAACACAACCTCATCCCCAGGTTTTCTCATTCAACAATTCAATAATCTGCAGCAGGCTAGTGTACTTTTGATGTCATCAGTACTTGCAGGCTGCGGTTTTGATGCCATTGGTTCAATATGACAAAGTTCTTTCCAAATTTGGTCAACGGCAGTTGGTTATGGTGAATAATGTGCATGGTTTTAACTAATCAGAAACAGGGAAATATTTTTAATGAATAATACATGTCATGATTTTTTTTTTTTAATTTTTAATTATTAGTTTACACACTGTAGTATGGAGTAGTAAGAAAATTAGATAGAAGCTTACATATAGTTGATGGTGGGCTGCCAAAAAGAGTTCTCTATAATTTAATGAGTTGCTCTTGTGTAGGGAAAAAATATAGTTGCCATTCTTGTGGAAAACGGTGGAGTACATCTTTTGTAGGAGATCATATGCCTCCAAACAAACTGGTTAGAAAAGGGCAACAGCAAAGGTTTTATCCACAATGTACAAGCTGCTCTAATTTACAAGGTAGGTATAGGAAGACCGACTTGCTTTGTTTTACAAACTACATCTATTTTCTCACAAAACATAGCCTTCTCCAACTCTAGCAACTTTGCTAAAAGTTGTTTTACTTCCCGTGATAAAATGAATGACAACAAATGCATCTCTAGTTGCTTGGTATATTTGCAACATTAGCTAAAATGAGAAAAGCATTAATTTTGTCACTTATTTCATGGGAGTTTGAGGTAATCATATTTTTGTCTGAAGCCATTTCAGGGAAAGAGACTTCTTAGTTATTCTGTCAACTGCCACTTAAAAGCCCTTATAACAGCCCCTCTGGTTATAGGCCCATCTAACTGTACCAAAAAATCTTACTCCTGATTATAATTCTCCCCTCTCCCCCCCCCCATCCCCCCCTGGATATAGGAACTAGATTTATTATGATGTTTTGAAGCTTATTCAGTATAAGAAAATATTTCAATCAACAAGTTGGCTCATCTCGAAAAGGGTTTTTTTTTTTCATTCCACTTATTGCCCCTCCCCCACCACACCCCCTGATATAATTCGCTCCAGTTTTAAGCCCATTCAAAACGACCTTGGGCTGGGCTTATAAGCGGCCT
>OZ026600.1:5917860-5936047 GCA_964020085.1 Micromussa lordhowensis | reverse complement strand
GCAGTTTTTGGTATTAATAAAAGTTCCTAAACTCTCCAGGATTTTAAAATAATGCTTAAAGTGACCATATCATCAAAATTTTTATTTTCTTATCCAATTCTACATATCACCCAGTGAACTTCTGCAAAAGAAAAATGGGGTTTTGGATAAAATGCAATCTTTTTTAGAAGTTTTAAAATTTGCTGCCATTTTGGTCCACCATTCGCACCAGTCTTCCCCTGGTTAGGAATGAGTTGTGACGTAGATTAAGGAACATGTGACTTCAGGCTTGACTTATCTTGCTTGTTTTACCTCAGAGTCTGTAAATTAAACTTAGTTCATACAAAATGCTGGAAAGGAGCATTTTAAATAGACTGCAAAGCTAAATTCACAGAGGTAAAACAAGCGAGATAAGTCAAGCCTGATGTCACGTGTTCCTTAATCTACATCAAAAATCTGAGCACGTCGATGATGTGATCAGCGGTACGGGTAGACCACAATAAAATAGGATTTTCAGGTTTTTTAAACTTTATAAAAAGATTGCTTTTTATCCAAATCGAATTTTTTTTCGCCAAAGTTCATTGCATGGAATATAGGATCAGATGGGAAAATAAAAATTTTGACGATATGGACAGAATGAACTCATCTCGGCAAATTGTTCATCATGATATGGGTTTAAGCGACCCCACATGTGCACTTGTGGACCAACCTGTAACAAATCGTAAGGCCGACTATCTAAGTAGTTCTCCTCCTTATCATCGTATCCTTTATTTAAACACGATAGGGTTTGAAGCTCAGAGCTTGTGGGGCCGTGTGTAGATTATGCTACCAAAGATTGTTTTGGACGGTGGTAGGGGTGCATCAATTCATTTCGTTCTGACTATTGCAGCTACAGGGCCCTCTGAACTTGTCGATGGTTAAACTTCGCAATACATGGAGGGAAAAACAGCAGCAGTTCAAAACAAAAGCATTGGTAGGTAGAACGGGTTGAAAGCTGATGTCTGTTTTCATGAAGCAAAGTTAACAATACAATGCAGAGAAGAGCAAATTTGCTTTTATAATCTGGTGTTAGCAAGTCTCCCCCGGTTACGACCCTAGTAAATGATTCTGTTTCCGAGACTGGCTCTGCTGGTATTTAGAGGATGTGAATTTCTAGTCGTTCGGTTGAACAATGCTACATACTCTGCGGATCTGACAAGTGATTTTGTAGTTAGACTAAAGTCAAGCGAAATCTTCAGTGGGACCAAAAATGTCGGTAGAATCTTTGATAGGATAGCACGTAAACCGCTTTCGAAGTTAGAAAACTGCGAGTTCATTGTGTAATTTCTTGATGTTTTATATTGCAGAGCGTTCGTTCCCCACAGAACTTTGTGGCAGTGGCCTATAATAATAGGCCACATTGCTACTTCGGGAAGGTTGTCAAAGAGGTGGACGGAGAAGCCGTGCAGATCAGTTTCCTTCGACAGCTTTCTATAAATAAATATTGCTGGCCAAACAATCCCTTAATAGAAAGCGTCGAAGTGGAACAAATATTCCAGCGGAATATTAAAAGCAAAGTTTTGGCTGAACCGAACACCTTTACGTTTCCGGTGATTGATGACATCATAGGAAAATTTAGCCAATGCAGAGCAAGGCTGGAAATGCCAAAAAAGAAAGCTGCGGTACGTACACGTGACAGTTTACTATAATTGTGACTGAAAGAGAAAAAAAACTAAGGTTCTGAATCTTTTGCTGCACTCTGCCCGGAATTGAATGACAGATACACTAGAAAGATATACAACATAAAAAATATGATTTATATCAAAAGAAGTGATGGATGTCCCCTTCCTCTTCTTCCTCAGGTTGACGAGGTGTGGAGGGACATCACTGCACCCTTTGCAAAAGTTGGGGCCATTCTCTGGAAGGACATTAAAACGATCCAAAAAGAGATGCCAGAGTTTGAATGGTCCCAGATGGTGTCCCTTATGCCACCCAACAGTAGCTGGAAGCCTGGCTGCCTAAATGATGAGGTACTGAATAAACTGCTATCAAGTAAAATGCCAGCAAGCATAGGGCTCATCTAAAGTTAATTTTTTTGACAGGTCATCGCTGCCTACATCAAAGATATAGAAGAAAGGGCGAATAAAAACGTGAGCACTATTTCTCTTTATGCATTTTACGTAATACTCTGCAATTTATATCAGTAACATGAATTAAATGTTCAAGAAAACTTAAGACAAAAAAAAGGGAAATTATAAGATAAAGCAATAATTATGTTTTGAACAGGGTAAAGAAGTTATCACTGGCGGTCCATTTTTTTTTGAAACTGCGAAGAATCACAGACGGTGGAGACACAGGGTAAGCATTTCTGTTTTCACGTGAGAGACATAGGCTCTTGGTCAATTCACAGGGCTGACAGCTCCTTAAGGAGTCCTTGTCTTATCTAGCCGTTTGATCAGTCTGCCTCAATTTACCAGAGAAGTGATGCCAGTGTTGTCAATATTTAACGCTTTGCTCATCTGGAAAAATTCTGTCTGAGAATCGGTCGTTTAATCTGAAAACTTTATGAAGAGGGTTGCTTGCTGTAGCCCCCCGATTACCATGCAGCGGATTGCCTGTAGTAATCAAAGCGGTGCACCACATGTCTTCTTTTCAACGTAAACTTCATTAAAGCCTTTTTTGTGCATTTTTGGGTTTTGCAACTTCTTGACGACTTCATTTTCATTACTATTTCAAGCAGTATCTATGTAATGACAAATTAATGTTGTTTAAACGCGCGTTGGAACAATGGGAAATGTCGCGTTACTATTTGGTATCATTATCATTTCATCTCGCTAGCTGGATATCTCGAAGTACAAAAAACTACTTTTCCCTGGTCACTTCAGCACCGAATCACTGGATGCTTGGGGTAAGTATGAACCAATGAAAATTCATTAACGTCTATTTAGTTGATATAAGCTTAAGCGTTATGAAACAATCGTTGTTGGTGGCGGCTGCCATTTTCCATGTCTTCGGAAGAAACTGCACAATGAAATGCAATACAAGTCGTAGTTTTCTGTGAGATAACTATCAAATGGTTAACTTTTGTGGAGTACTTCATTATTATGCCAAATGTGGGGTTATGACAAACAAAATGAGGTGAGCATTCCACTCTTCTCCCCCTTACTGAAATTAAAAAAAAAAAAAAAAAACACAAAAATCGAGCAATGGCTCTGATGTTATCCTTGTTATATAGGTTGTAGACTTGGAAGAGAGTGGAATATCCTTGGTGGACCCATTAACAGAAGGAATCAGCCCAAGCAAGGAATTTTTTGAAGTCGTGAAGTTAGTACATTACAATACACCAATTTTGATATCTGTATATTTAAAAAAATATATATAGACCTCAGCACGAGGCTCTGGGGAATAAGCTGTAGTTATTCCCCGGAGCCTCGTGCTGAGGTCAATTGTTTTAGAATGAATTTTAATATATCCAAATTGGTTTATTATCCTTTTCGATATCCATGCACAACTCACACCCGTTAATACTTCCACTTGAACATCTAACATGCGGTCAACACATTGAACTCAGTCTTCAACGACGTCCTTTCTCTAAGTCCTCCAATGGACACATCTTAAACGCGCAACAGAGAATGAAGAACTGGCAGTTACGATTACGAAGTGCTTTTAGCCGAGAAAATTAATATGACGCCAGCTTTTGTATTTGACAGTAATTGCCATTTGCCAACGAAGACCCAAAAAAAGGCATACACTGTAAGGTATCACTAGCATGAAACTTAGCAATAATCAATAATAAAACGTTTTCTTTGTCATCATGTCAGTCTGCTGTTAAAATGGCATTCAACAGCATGCGAATGAAAGTTCCCAAGGCGGACAACCAACGGACAGCCAACCAACCAACCAACCAACCAACCTCCTCTATGCAGCAAGATGTCTGCATAAATTACTATATAATGCCTTTAATGATGTTATAACCTTTTCTTCTATTTACTCAGAAACTTCCTTAGTGGCAGGAAAGGTTTAGAAGGTAAAACCTGGAGTCCTAGAATAATAAAACATCCGAGACAGGGTGATGACGTTAGCTGTGGCGTATATGTCCTCAAGGTAACTGAATATTTTCTTGGTTAAATACACTCTTTTATATAATGATATTGTTTTCCCAGTCGAGACTGAATACCCTTGTTTTTTGCCGCTTTTAGGCGAAAAATATTCTATACTATTATTGTGAATATTCTTAGATTACAGCGTGTGGGATTTCTGTTTTCGAATGTATTTGGTATTAAAGTAATTCTGGAGTCATCCTGAGAAAGCCTGATGACGCACATAACTCCTTGCTTTGTTATCTGTTAACATTAAACATACAGCTAGTGCTGTATTTGTTTTTTTTTAAATATATTTTTGCCGATTAGAGAAAAGAAGAGTTCTATACGGTTTAGTTAGAAACATATCATTTTACTGTTTGAAACATTTCAACACAAAATTATATTATTTTGAATTCTCAGCTTCGGGTTCACTCTTAAAACGTTGTGACTTAAAATCGAGAAAAGTATCAGACACGATATCATCATAATTCCATTATTAATATAAAAAAGAGTGAAGCCATTTCCTCACACCTATCTTAGAGACGGGGGGCCTATATAATGTTCCACTGTTCTCTCATTCAGATTGCTGACTGCATAGCCCAGAACAAATGTGTGGAATTTGATGAGGTACGGAATCACTTCGATCAATTAACCCAAATTGACACATTAAGGTTTAAGTCTTTGGTTGCTTAATTAAGGCGAGGTCCTTTGATTTATTTAGTGAAACACAATGTCTGTGATTATTATTTGGTAGTATAGCCCGCCTGAAATATTTTACAATGTCTAACAATAGGCTGTATGCATAACTTATTACTCTCTTTCGTTCCTTATTTCTTTCAGGCTGATATTGAAGATTTCCGCTACGAAATTGCCTATACCTTAATGTGTAAATGAACGCCTTTTATACAGGACGCCTTGTTAAAGGTGTCTAGACAACTTAAACGTCTCTAGCGTAAAAAGGGCCAATGACGGGATTATGTTGGAGTCTCGTGCACCCATGATCGTTTCAATTCAAATGTTTAAAAGAGTAGTGCAGTAGATTATGTAGCTGAAACGGAAGCGACCTTTAAAAAAGTCTTAACTGGCTACGTGCAATACGTAAATACAGAAAGGGTTTGTTTTAGGTTCTAATTCCCCCTTCTCACTGTCGCATAAAGCGCGCAGTGACAGTTTTCCCATTTTCAAGTTTAAGGACGCAATTACAATCATTAGTTGTTATATAAGCTATTAAAATTCAATAAGCTGCATTCTGAAATACCAACAAAGCATACTTTTGTAATATATTTAATTCGGAACTATTTCACATTGTGGATGAAAAGCCCCTATATGGAGGAGCTTCAATAAACGTATGTATGTTTGTATACGTATGCACACGTATGGTATGTAAGTTCAATACAATGATATCTGTGGTTTCTTGTGTTTGATAACCCGACGAGTGATCGACCCTTTTCAAGTCTTTTAACCTCTGAGTAACCCGGTCTATTGCACATTAACCGCAATTGTAACGTTAGGGGCGTGTAGCTCCGAGAAATGTATTTGCAATCGTTATTTTCAATCGGTTTCCAACTAGACGGAGTATAGCGTTGTTTTCTATAATTCAAAGACAATAACTTGTCCAAGGCGGACCGGTTCACTTGCCGGGTCAGATATGTATTTTTCCACTCCACGGGAAGACATGCTTTCCTATTCTTCTTGAACATGTACTCGCTAGACTACTAGAGATGCAGGATTGCTGTCAAAGCAGCGTATTATTCAAGTAACCATGGCTGTGTTGCACCTCGCATCAGAAGGGTGAGTTTCAAATACGTGAACATGTATATTTTAATTAATGATTTTAAAAACCCTGTCTCGGTTTTCGAGATGAAGATCATGTAGACTGAAGAGCCCATCCTGATCGTTTTCAATGAAATTATGTCGCGGGAAAATACTCGAAGTTTCGCGCGCTTTGCTAATAATCGAATCTTGCATATCTGAACGCCCCACAATAATTGAAGCGTTCCCATCTGAAAGATCCATTATCTTGCCCGGGTAAAACAACAATCATTTGGGGTAAATTATATAACCGCATATGTACTTTTTTCTTCTATCTTCTACCCAAGAAAGGGGGCTGTTATGCGCGCCATCTAGTCAACGATTTCTCATTTATTTCCACTTCATCTATTTATGTTTTCATTGACGCAATAAAGTGTTGAGTAATTAAACGAAAACGATCAAAAGTGAGCTAAGAAAGATTTTGAATTGAATTTTTTCCTTCGTACTTGACGCTCAAAACAATGGCAGCACGGTAAATTTTACTCCTCCGGTAATATGAACTCCCGTGTTTCTGCCAATTGAGTCGACAATTGAAAGCTGGTGTATCTTTTAACTTCGGAACTCGAGATCAATACAAACTTTTCAAGGCAATTTTCCAAATAAACGAAGCTACGGACGAACATGTCGTACTGACTCTTATTGTGAGTCGTAATCTTTGATGATCTGTTGGGATTCCAACCTGTCTCAACCTTTGTACACTGGTTTAACATGGGTCGCCGTTCAACTGAATACTCTAGTGAAATAACATAACCATTCTAGTTGAGAAAGGCATATAAAACGCTCACACAAGAGTTAATCACATTAAATTCTATCAGATTTGACCGGTTTGCTGGGCAAGCCAAACTCTCATTTTAAGCGAACCAGGTGGTCGATCTTTCGTGTGCGCGTAAAATGGTGCATTATGATTGATGTACGGTAAAGTTTACCACGAAATGGTCGATATAAAATCAATGGCTTGACGGTTTTACCTTGCTGTTTTCTGAAAGGCAAATCGTACTGGCCGCCTATTACATAGTTCACTTATCTATAGTTTAGATACAAATAAGACTTTTTCAGTTTCAATGCAGTCAAGGTAAAAATATGACCAACTGACTTCCGGTTCGATGACCTCTCGTCGACACTGAAATGTTTAGTGGACTTGCTTGCAGCGCTTGCTTGCTTTCTTGCCGAATACAGTGTAGTCATCGAGATGATTTTGCAATTCGTTATACCCGAGCTTATACATGTAGCCAGTGCGAGCAAAAACGGAAAAAAATGAGCCAAGTATGGTGGCTGTCTTGTTGTCCTACATCACCTTGGTTGCGATTTTCTCCGCTCATTACAAGTTGCCTTGATCAAAGTATTACATTTGCCTAAAAGAGATGGCTGGAGACCAAGCTTCCGAATTTTCAAGGCATTTCAAGCAAAAAAAGACTGTTTAGTCAACTACAACGCCAAGAAAGCGAGAGCCGATGGTTAGCAATGTTTCCTGCAGAAATTCGCCTGAGCTGGTTGGATTTACTTGGATGACTCAGTGGAAACGGTGAGTTTCATATTTGAAGTACTTTATAGATTCACTGTGTTTTACATTTGGTCATCCACAATATTTAGTAGTAATTTGCAATGCTGGATAATTTATTTCATGTAGCGCCTAGAATGTCAATAATTGGAAGTCACTGTAGCGTGAAAATTACTTCGCCTGATCTGATTTTCGTGGCCGCGAGCGGACGTGATAAAATTATCTCCTCCACGTTATTTTCTTTTGGATGTTTTCAAAGCTGTTCGAGTCTTCGAATAACATACTAAAAATTTCTGAAGTGCAAATTACTTTCGTTTCCGTCAGATTAGAAATATATTTCGCCTTTCTGCAGTTTATCTGATAACACGGCCGGGTAAATGTTACTGCAGCGACCTCAGAAGCGTGACTATATTTTCTGCCAAACAGCGTTTCGCGCTTTCCGTCGAAACTAGAGTTTCTACGTTCTTTTTCACCAAAACATTTTTTCCTTGCACCTTACAACAATGAAACTAACAAAATCCGATGCTTATTTCTCCTGTTTACCTCAAAATAAGTGCTAACTCAATAACATCTGGTCGCTCGCCACGGTAATCATTACTCTTCTAGACATGTTTAGTAAAGCGAAAATAACTCTCTCGTGTTACAAAGAGATGGATGACAACTGCGGAAGCAAAACAGCGTTTCGCTCTTTCTGTCGAAACTTTGGTTTCTACGTAAATTTGGCAAAAACTATTTTCTTGCACCTTATGACAATGAGACTAAAAGAATGCAATGGTTATTTCTCCTGATCGCCTTAAAATAAGTGATATTTCAAAAACATCTGCTCGCTCGCCGCGGTAACAATTACTTGTCTGAGTAAATGTTACTAGACTCAGACATCTCTGGTAAAGCGACTCTCTGATTGGCTAAGACTAGGTAAAATTTACGCTCGCTGGTAACAATTTTTAGTGCAAATTGAGATTGACTAGTATACAATGCTTTCGATGTCTGTTATTGATTGGTTAGTTTTCTTCTGCAGTGTAGACTGGCCAGGTTCAAACAGACGCAATACAATTGGCTTTCAAAAAGCCTGCCTCAAATGACAAACCCTCTGACACCTTTTGCAGTTAGCATTTTTGAAAACAAAATCTTACACTTACCAAGTAGTTGTAATTTGCTTCATATTTAAAGTGGTACTATGACCAAATTTTTACTCTTTGTTTTTTTAAGTGTATCAAATAGAATTCCATAAAATAATAAAAAGGCTATTAATTTACCATTGATTTGCAAATATCTGCATTAGTTCCAGAGATATTTAAGTTTGAAAAATGGGTAAAATATACAAATGAGATGACTGATGATGTCATACACTCAACCCAAATTTATGTTGAGTATGTAAATAGAGCTATCTTGGCCAATTTGCAGTGCAAAACATTGAAACTTGGTAGGCTACATGTAATAGTTCTACAGGAAACACACCTACACTGTATGACTATAAAAAATTCCATTCCCATGGCAACACACTCTTTTCCAGTCCCCACCCACTTGATTCAAATTGTTAAGCTCATATTGTGGAGCACATTTAGTAGAACCATACTGCAAAGAGTCAAACATGTCTGATGCAAATTGGCCGAGATATCTCTTTTCATCATATTTGACCAAAATCTGGTTGAGTGTATGACGTCATCACTTGGCTAATTTGCATATTTTAAAAACTTAATTATCTCTGGAATGAAAAGAGATATTTGAAAATAATAAACAGCATTTTTATTCCAATGCAGTCTACTTGTTTATGTTTCAAAATGGCTTAAGGACGTTTGCGCGAAAATTTTCCAGTTACTTGTGTCAGAAATGCAAAAAAATTTGGGGGTCACCGTCTTCGTTTCAGAGATAAAGCGTGTGGTAAACTATACTGATGTCGAAAATTTGTCCCATATAATTGAGCACGGTCTACAGGGGTTTATGGTTAAAAATATCGAAGGTGAGTCAAAGGAGGCAAACGATCCTAGTCATATTTTGAAGAAGTGGATCTGTTCCGTAAATAATTCCAAATGTCACAGACGTTTTCACAAAATTTAACCCTTTAAGAGGCATTTGAAACCACCGCACACATGCACGGTGAGCTAATAAGAACGGAATTCAATGGTGCAGTTTGCCAAAAATTCGAAATTCTAGTCGATAGATTTTCCTTATTTTTTCCCTAAACGTAGAAAATCAGTAGAGAAAATGATCCATCAAAAGAAAAGTAGGGGTCACCGAACGTCCAAGATCGTTAAATCCAGGCAAAGCTCTTGCAATGGCCATCTACCCTATCATTTGCTTATTTTATGAGTTAGCGCGCGCGCTCATGGATGATGTGGCATGTGAATTTGCGTGCGCAGTAAGGATGCGCAGAAACAATTAGCGCGAACGTCCTTAAATAGGAAATGTGCGATTTTTGTCATAGTACCACTTTAAACTTATTTCAAAATCACAGAAACAACATCAAGTGGCTTGTTATGACCATTTAAATTTAGTATAGAATCAAACTTACTAGCTTGTCATACAATCCTTCATTGCTTGGTTTTCCTTGCGGCAGGCCCAAACAATTGATACTGTTCTGCCCTTTGCACATTGTGTAAAAGCTGTCAAAAGGAACATTAAAGAAATGCTCACATCTTTGATTGAATGGTCAGGGAACAGGTTTTCATTACTTTATTCAGTAGGCAGGCAAAACGTTTTGAACTGAACTTATCGTAAGGAAACCTTTCCTCTAGATGTTCAAACCAGGCAGACAAACCCAGCCTCACAGACAGTCAATTTGTCTGTTTCTCTGCCCTTAATAAAACCTCTTAATACTATTTTCACACCTTGCAGGGCTCGAAATTGCAACCACTACAGTCACCAATGCAACTAGCTTTTTCTCCTTGGCCATTAAAATTACCGTTTAGTCGCCACTTTGGTGACCTGAATTTTAAATGATTTAAATGTACAATAAAGCATTAAAGTTAAAATAAACATCTTATCTTGTCTTTTCGGGCAAGATTGTTTTGTAGATGTATTTTTTGTTTTGGTATTCTTGTACTTATTGTATGAATGTGCCCCACGCCATACCAGACGATATCGAACACTTTCAACAAGCAGAACCCGAACATTATTAAGAATAGTAAACAACTCTACCTACGATGCTAATACTGGCCCCATCTTTAAGAAACTCGAACTCCTAAAATTTCACGACATTCATTTGTTTCAATTAGGTGTTTTTATGTTTTCATTTAAGAACTCTACACTCCCTTCTAAGTTCAATAACCTTTTCTGTATGAACAATCAAATCCATAATTATAATACTAGGAATGCCCATTCTTTTCGCCTGCCTCTGTGTAGAACAAACACCAGACTGTTTTCAATTAATTTCCAAGGTCCAAAGTTTTACAATTCTTTGAATTCTGTCATAACTGGTTCGTCCTCATCTGCATCTTTTAAACGAAAGCTTAAAGAATTTTTGCTTAGTATGTATTAGCGTTTTTTGTATGGCTAAAATTAGATTATTTGTTAAGTATATGTGTGTGTGTTCGTGTGTGTATCTTAAGGTTTAAGTTAGCTGTCGTAAGTCCATATTGTAATTATTTATATCAAGACCTGTTTTCTCTTAAGTGAGGAGACCTGACCTAGTATAAGCCCCGTGGTTTCCTTCAGGTCTCCTCGCCATTTCAATTTTCTTTTCTGTTTATCATATTAAGTCCTGTAAAATATTGAATATATGGCAAATAAACAAAATAATAATAATAATAATAATAAATTATTTTGATTATACACACTGGTAACTTAAATTTGCATCTGGTAACTACATTTCTCCAAATGGCGACCAAACGATTCGCCAAACGATTTTTTTAATTTTGAGTCCTGTGTAAAACCATAAGACTAGTGTGAAAAAATTATTTCCGTTTAGTTTTTTTAAAGATCAGTTGCTACAGAAAAATGAAGAAATTTGATAGATTGCCTCTCATAATTTCCTGTCACGGATGGAAGGTATAGATAAAACTACAATCATGGACAGATTGAAGTGTTGACACATTTGAGCAAAACAAACGCTAACTCCCCCTCTCCCTCTTTTTGATGTTACAATATTCTCCGTGGACACTTTCATTGAAAAAGGGAGAGGGGCCGGTCGAAATGTCAAATTTGGAGATTGAAAAAACTCAAGTGTTTAATGAAACAGGTCTTTTTTTTTTGGCCAAGTGGCCCATCAGGCCAGAGCTTATCCTGGTTACTGTAGCATAAAGGTAAAATGCAGGCTGCAGACTAGAGGTATAATCCAGACTGCACACTTGAAACTTCTTAAAGGACCCTAGTAAGCCTCCTCCATTTTCAATGACATCAAAATTATTGATATAGCATTGTGAAGTGAATTCTTCTTTTACTGTAAGCTGTGTTCCTGAAGGTATGTTTAATTACAAGTACATGTATCTTGAGTAGTTTCACAGTGATTTTTCTTCATTTTGACAGGCTCCAAATAAAAAATAATAATAGCCAAAATAGCATGTGAACAAAAACAAAGGTGTGGCTGACTAGGGCCCTTTAAAACAAGTGGAATCGAGGTCCATAAACTCGCAAAAAATAACAAGGCTAGTATCCCCACCTTGACCAAAAAAGCTTGGTTAATAAAGGATTTCTTATTTGGCTTTCAGGGAAATTTTTCTCGTGGGATACAGCAGGTAATCCCGAGCGGGCAAGATAGCTCCATCTTGCCTATTCGGGTAACCAATCACAGCACACGATTTGGTTCATCTTGCCTGCTCACAGAGCTAGCCATGCAATAAATAGTGTTAGTTCCTTTATAAAGTACTAGTGCCAATGCACCAGTCAAAGTAAACCCCCACCCTCCCCCCTCCCCCCTCCCCCTCCCTGGAATATGTGGGTCTTTAGTGAGGCTTTATCACTGTATTCAATCAATCACTCAACTTTATTTAAAACACGGTAAATGGCTCAGCAAGCTGGTTTTCAGACATGCCGTGTGATAATTACAATTTATAAAAATTGAGACTAGTGATTAAGTAACAATACAATATAACGGCAAGAAATAAGTATTAGAAATAAGATAAAAACATGATAAAAGTTATATCCTAAGATATGGCAAGTTTAGAGCTAGCAAGATCCCCCATCTCACGTGTTTCATTTGACAGTTGGTTCCAAGCCATTGCACTCCGATAAGAAAATGAGCGCTTATTGGCTGCTCTTTGAGTCACTAGTATGAGGGTGATTTGCGCATTTTGTCGCTTTTGTCCTGAGGAATGTGGGGCATTAGTAGGGCATTCAAGTTTACTTTGACTGGTGCATAACCATAAACAGAAATATTCTGGACAATGGTAGTTAAAGTCTACACTCCGGTAAGCGTGAATGCCTCCCGGGGGGGGGGGGGGGTACTCCCTTATAAGGGCTTAACGGGGACGTGCAGCCAGCCAGGGTATGTTTTTTGGGATTTTTGTCTTAAACAGGGTATCAAATTGATTATAGCAAGTTTCGCGCATAACGAGTTTCGCCCACATCGTTTCGCCCAGAACGAGAATCGTTTCGCCCAGAACGAGAATGGTTTCGCCCAGAAGTAGAAGGAACTAACTAAAAGGAATTTTTTCTATCTTGGAAAAATATCTCAGTTTTCACAAGAAAACTAAAGTTAACTCGCAAAGGTGAATGCTGAGAACGAACGTTTTGTAATGCCATGTAAACATGACTTGTCCTGAAATGAACAAGTTGTCACTTTCACTGAGAACCAAGCGAAAATAGAGGTGTACAAATGTTTATTAAAAATTTTTGATTATGATTTTGTTTTTATTTGCAGCAATTTATTTCTCTAGAAGGTCGCGTTCGTTTTGCGTCTAGTTTGTTCCCAAGAGAATTTGCTTTGTGCTTGCAAGAAGAATAATTCGTTCGTCCTTGTAGCAAAGCTTGGCAGCTTGGCTTTTCTAAGAAACAACGGTCAGCGCCTGGGAAAGAGTTTCGCTCGTCCATTTTGAATTTGATCCGGTTCGATTAGGTTCGAGCTTGCAACTTCAAGAGGCTTTTTTTCTCACTTGGAGACTTTGTCAACTCAGACAATCAAACATGTTTGAGTTAACGTGAGGACGATATCACTTTCACTGAGAATCGAGTGAAAAGAGACGTTTAAACATGGATGTATAGAATGTTTGGTTTGGCTTGGTTTTATTCAATCATGGTCAATGCAATTTAAGGTTATGTAAGCTAGAAGTAGTTCTTACGAATCTCAATTACGTGTCTTGTCGGAATAATTCTTGTTAGATCAGAGATTCGTAGAAGTCTAAGTCTGGGCGAAACGCTTCATGGTCTGGGCGAAACGCTTCATGGTCTGGGCGAAACGCTTCATGGGCGAAACTCGTTATGGGCGAAACCCGTGGTTACCATCAAATTTATCATTTTTTGTCTTAATCAGGGTATCGATTTATCAATTTTTGTCTTAAACAGGATGTCTTTTCTTGGACAATAAACAGCAGAATTTTTACAAGCGCTTGGTAATTAATATTTGGGTTAAATGTCCTAAACAGGGTATTAAAAATCGGAATTCTGTCTTAAACAGGGTAGGAAAATCAGCGATATTTGTCTTAAACAGGGCAGGGTATGTGGGGCCGCGTCGCACCTCCCCACCCAGTGATATATCGAGTACCCCCCCCCCCTCTGGGAATGCCTCTCAAGCCAGCCTGAATAACGTTCCAATTAGCCTGTTTTATGGGTAGTTCTCAGTGATGGAAATAGTATCACGATTCAGTTAAAATGTCTCTGGTCTGCATGCAGTCTGCATTTTACCCGCCGTGTGCAGTCCGCAGATGTGCAGGCTGCATGCGTTTTACACTGACTGTTTAAACAACCACTACACGGGAGCTGTGATTGCTCAAGTTTGTTGACTTTCATTGACTTTGAAATGTTTTCTCGAAATGTGGAGATCTCAGTCAACACAAGAAATTGATAAAAACATTCACTGGCATGTTCGATCAAACAACATTGTTTGCAATTTCAACTTCAAGCTGAAGCTTACCTTTAACAAAATCATCACATTTGGCCTTTGGGAGCGATTGCAGAATACCCGGCCCAACTAGTCGTCTTCGACTCTACTGCTACCGTGGTCCGCGGTCCGCAGTCGGTTAGCAAGGTTAAATGTATGTGCCAAGTGTTAAACTGAAGTGCTACCGCGGTCCGCAGTCCCGCAGTCGATGAATAAGTATTAATCTAAGTGTTAAACTGAAGTGCTACCGTGGTCCGCAGTCCCGCAGTCGATGAATAAGTATTAATCTAAGTGTTAAACTGAAGTGCTACCGTGGTCCGCAGTCCCGCAGTCGATGAATAAGTATTAATCTAAGTGTTAAACTGAAGTGCTACCGCGGTCCGCAGTCCCGTAGTGGTGGACATAGAAATTATATAGGTATTATTAATGACTGCTACCGCGGTCCGCAGTCCCGCAGTGGATGAAAGAACGAGGTATATTCGTGGTTTTTATATACAGTTTATTATGTAAATTATGTCGACTGCGGGACTGCGGTAGCAGCATTTAAAATTCCAAAAAGTGGGCCGGGTATTCTGCAATCTAGCCGGCCTTTGCTTTTTCTCTCACAATTTTGGGAATAAGAACTTCTTTTTCCACGTGTCTTAAATTTTCACCCCGTGCCCAAGGAGAAATTTTACTCGATGGATCATCGGTAGCCATATTGAAAATGCCCCAGCAGCTCCTACAATATCGTACAAGAGTGTCAGCGGTTAATCTCGTACCCAGTGTCTATGGGTGTCTTTTGACGGTTCTACCGGAAGTGATTGGAAATTACACAAAGGTCCGGATCGCCCGGTCATGCGTGTTTTGTAAAAATTTAAAGTTTTTACAGCGTATTAAAAAGAAACCAGATAAGTAAACAAAATTCCCTGACACGGTTTTTTAGATCAAGGTGTGAAAAAACGTAGCGAGCGATGTGGTTCGATTTCTCTCGTTAAATTCTGAGCGGAAACGAACCGGCAATTATTTGTGAAACTACATACTTTTGGGAAATGATCGCTATTTTAGACAGTTTTTAGGAACGGGTTTTATTTCTTACCTTATAACAAGTAATAATCGAAATCTGCAATCATTAAGCTTTCAGAAAATATATACTTTATTGGTTTTAATAATTTGCCTTTTTGACTGGTACGGTTTTGAATGTAATTGCAGCAACCTCGTTCCCAGGACCTTTACCCTGGCTTGGGGACTTCTAGCGAGAACCCAAGTGGTATGTGGCAACGGCCAACATACAAAAAATAATCCAACTTCTATTTATCATTGACATCTTCCAAAAATATCTACAAGACATTCTGTAATAAAAATGCGATATTTATATGATATATGTGATATTTATGCTGAGCAGCCGAGGAACCCATTCCCATTAGCCCATTAGCCTCCACACGAACTGTACCCTGAGTCAACCCTGCCCTGTATTTTTTACATCTGAGGGAGTTCTTTAATTGCCCATGAAAACATGCTGACCTCCAAATAACATCCTAAAACACTAGATCAACTTTGCTCGCTTCCCGCCAATATTGAAATAATTTTGGGTCACGTCTACGTGAAGTATAACAATAGAGGACCACAGCTCTTTTATGATTGGCTATTGTAAAAGCACCTGCAAAAACCCCAATGGGAGGTGCCTCTGAAAATAAAAAGGTGCAGGACAGGGTTGACTCAGAGGGTCAGTATTGAAGATGGAAGGTTCGGGTAACGGGCTCCTGTTCAGACCAGAGCATAATTTAGCCTAACCAGAACCCCATTAATTAAGACTAAATGTAGGGGGCTTACTCATATTCCAGGCAATTTGCCTTTAAAGGAAGCCCGATTTTTTCAGATTCAGGATATTCTGGGGACATGTTTTCTCCAAAACGAAGTCGGTGAGCCCCTATTTTTTTTTTTTGTTTGCTTTTTGCTTTTTGGCGAAAGGAGATCATTACCCTTCTGCGTGGCGAGTATAAAACAAATCTGTACCTGGGATCATTTTGGGCGCGAACGCAATTGAACAATTCAAATTGCAACATAAAACTAATTTCCTGCCAGCTTGTTTTAGGTAGTGTAGAAGAATTGTTTACCAGCGGCTCGGCTGGTCGTTTCCCAATTTCTTGCAACAAAGCAGTGGCGGATCTAGGGGAGCCCCACCACCCCCTTATTTTGGGCAAAAAAAGAAGAAATGACTGAAGGGAAAAAGGCCAACAGGACAAAAAGAAATCAAGACCGCTCCCCCCCCCCCCCCCCCCCCCTCACCTTAGCTCAAGGTCTGGATCCGCCACTGCAAAGTACTTTCTGCCTTACAATAATAGACGCTAAATATGGGATTTTTAGTTCTCCATCTTCGATTTCACTGACGAGAGTAGAGCGCTTAACTTTATCCTTTCCCTTCAAGATAAAATCAAAGATAATTTTATTCGCCTGTTGAGTTTCACATAAAATCCTCACCTATTGGTATCAAGCTCGTCCGATGTAGGAAAATAAAGATTATAAACGTTTTGACAATTTGGAATCTTCCGATAATAAGTAAAATCACTCCACATCCAGATTCGTAATGCAAAAGTTGCTCGAAACGAAAATAGTTTTTTCAAAATACGAGAATTTGCCAAAAAAAAATGCCGAGTAACTTGTGGAAAGCCTTCATCAGGGATACTAGTCCACTGCAGAACTACTCTCAGCATTTAATTCACAAGTTAGAATTCTTGGTGTAGAGAGGCACTGTTTGTTGTTTAAAAACTGAAATAATTTTCTTTGAATACCTTCAAAACCAAAGGGCCCAAATAAACATTTGCTCGAACGTGTCGTTTTCGATACATGGGACCTATCTTAATTACCTGTTCTAAGTGTTTTCGCTGCACTTCGTGTGAGGTTCACCATGTTTAGATATGTATTTTCCTCGTTAGCCAGCCAATTTTTCGTGCATAAATACGTAGCCGTTTTCAAATTGATCAATTGATCTGCTTCCACCGTTTAGAAAGCAATGAAACCGCATTGTTTTGAAAACGCTCCACCGTTTTGCCAGCGTTTTCAAAACGACCCAGTTTCAATATCCGTCTCGGTTGGTACCTTGACGAAAGGCGTAACCTCATCGCGTTTGACGCGGTTACAAATCGCGTCCCGGAGTAAACACAGCCTAGCATAAAATTAACTTTTGCAAATACATTAAAGTGCCCCTAACACAAAAATATTTTTTTCGCTAAAACTTATCTTTGCACCTGTTGGAAACGCCTAGCAGCCATTTTTTCCATTTTCTAACAAATTCTGCCTTTTTATGGGCTTGAAAACATGCGTATCTTTTGTTCACGACCGAGTCAGGGGAGTGGGTCTACTCCTGATTTGACGTCACAATCTACTTTGCATGCATGTTTACATAGAGTTAATGCAATGTAAATCAATTCGTGACGTCAAATCAGGAATAGACCCACTCCCCTTCTGACTCGGTCGCGAACAAAAGTTGCTTGGTTTTTTTGCAAGTTTTGAAGCCTATAAAATGGCAGGATTTGTTAGAAGGAGGAAAAAATGGCCGCAATGCGTTTCGAACAGGTGCAAAGATTCATTTTGCGAAAAAAAATATGGGGGGTTAGGGGCACTTTAACTTATATTATTAAAGTAAACTTAAAACACCTGAAGCTATAGCCTGATTGATATTTGTTTATTTAACGTCCCACTCAACAAACTGTGCCTTAACTGTGCCTTTGTATAATTAATTATTTAGTTAATTAATCAATTAATGGATATTTTTGGTTTCACCCTATTTCTTCTTATTTTTCAAAAGATTGCGAAGTGTTAACCAAAACCTTAATCATGATTGTAGCAATCGTTTTGCAAATTGACAATAACTGGTTAAAGCTG
>OZ026600.1:5905360-5915360 GCA_964020085.1 Micromussa lordhowensis | reverse complement strand
AGTGATACCATGATTGTACATCAATTGATAAAGAGTGCGTGGTAATTATGACCCATCAAAATCTGCGTGTCTTGGATAGTGCCGGAAACTGTTTTGAGCCACCTTAATTCTAACCGATCAACGGGCTTATTTTCTTAGCACTGTTTCTAAGATTATATATAGAGGTATAATAAGTTGGAGATATACATCCTCAAGTGAAGTATTAAGAGGGTTATTGACTTGTGCCATGGGCGCCTACTGTTCAGCAAATTGTTCTCAAGCCCATTGGTCAACGTCATTTGATGCAATGCTCTTCAGTCTTTGGGAAGTTATCATTTTGATCTTGGTACCTATTCCTTTCATGTCCAAACGCCCAGATAACAGGCGGCTGTTGCTTAGAGACACTTCAGCGACATCACCAGCAATTGCTTTTAAGGGAGGGATCATAACTTCAATATCAGGCAGCTTACCTTTGGCCTCATCTGCCATCATCTTTGCTCGTGTTGTGGTAGTGCCTACAAACAGGGTGCAATTCTTGATGGATTCATTCAATTTTGCTAAACGCCTCTGGGATTCTTTGATATCTTCTTTTCTTGTCTTGAGCAGTTCCAACTCCTGGCAGCTCCACCTTTTGTATATTTCTTGCTCGTCTTGTTTATTTGTCAATTCGCAAAGTTCTGTTTCCTTAGCAGCCAATCTTCTTTTGGTATTTGTAACCTGAGAGGAAGCTTCACTCACGGCTTGTTCAGCATTGGATACATGGGTACTATGAACACGATCAGCTATACCACCACCAGCCCAGGCCCCCAATGGTCCAAAAACAATTCCTCCTAGAACAGCCCCTACTGTAGTTCCCTTCTTGCGATCTCTTTCAGCTTGTTCCAGTTGTCTCCTCCTTCGCCGCAGAGACGCCTGGTCCCTTTTAAGGTTTAAATCCAACTTGGAAAGTTGATCTGACGATTCACCACGCTCCTCTTCCAATACTTCCACTTTCCTTTCCAGTTTTGATAACGTTTCTTTAGTTTGCCTGAGACTGTCATTAGCATTTTTCTCCTCTACCACCACAATCTGAAGGGTTTTGTCCATTCTTTCATTTATCTGGTGTATTGCGGATTCAGCGAGACAGAATGCGTCGTGAGATTTCTTCACAAGACCAAGGAGAGAAGGCATCATTCGTTGGGCAGCAATTACGCTGACATCATTTGGGGTTTCATCCAAAATCTGGACAAAATTTTCTAGCGAAAGGACACCACTTATAAAGTGCGGAGCGACCAGCTTCTTAACGTCGTTTTCTGCATCTGAAAAAGTATATCAGAATTAACATATTAACCTTCAAAACTGTAGCATTTGCGAAGGTGGGGGGGGGGGGGCAACAGGTAGGATTCAAGCCCTACCACGTTTTTGCGGTTGCTTGAGGCATTTTAAGGGATCCAGATGCAATAGTTGGTCTTTACAGCTCTTGGCTCGGTACGCAACAAATATTGCGTGACCCGAAGTCTGGCAGAGTGGGCCGGGTGCATCAGTCTGGTTACCGACAATAAAAGACAGAAACGTCCCTCCACCCATGGCGTTGGGGTCAAAATTTCGGGTAGATTATGAACAAAGTTACCGATGGGCTAATGGCGGGAGTTTGTAATTGTTTTAACTTTATTTTTCTAAGTTCACATTAACACAATTTTTCATTGTGAAGTGGCTGTTTGTCATTACAGGGCAGTTTCACACAAAAAGGAGTCAAGGCGAGTTAAAACAAAGTAACCTAGCAAAAACGAGAAGAAAAAAGAAGAAACACAAGAGCAACAACGAGCTAAAATGATTAACATAGTGCTGAACACAGATTCTTCGAAATGGAACATGAGATAAATTCCAGATGTAGCAGAAAAGGACATGAAATAGAACAAATGCACACACGCACTCTAGCTAAAAACACACTAAACAAAATGCAAGTGCATGACAAAACTATTAAGTTGTGGTTAAGTCACATGGTTGTTCACCTGTTTTAATTCCAGACGTGGCACCAATGCAGTTGCCACAAAGATCATATCCACATTTGTAGCAATGCCAGGGCCAGTTGTCAGGTGGGTCAGAGTGATAATACTTCACGCGGCAGTTGTCACAAAACCAGCGGCCACTTGAATTGGGATAGACATTACGTGAGTCTGCTCTGTACAACGGGTGCTGGTGTAGTTGAGTGATGTGACGCTGAGAACAACAATAGCAAACATCAAATTTACATTCCCCACAACGACGGGATAATCTGCAAAGTAAATATCAACCATCAGAATCATGTCTTCCTGCACTAGCATAGAAACAAACGACTTATGCATGACCTCAACACATAGTTGAACGAAACTTGGACTTATAACAGGACTATACAAATTTAATTTACAACCGACAATTCAACTAACAGCAGCTGACCTGACAGCCAATGTTATCATGGCTAGACTAACCAATTCGTTTATGAAACCCATAGACTAATAGCAACGTTGACCACTGGCAAAAACACTTTGAACTATGCTCTGAAAATGACTTTATCCTTGTTGTAGAGACCTCCCGGGTCAACGGCCTTTCCCAGGACTGCCCGCACCTTGAAACACCACTTAAAAATAATACACAATACTTACGCGTTGGATTTGACTCTATCTTATATCTAACAAGCGTAAGTGGGATAATTGTTTTATTAATAACACGCAAAGAATAAAAAAAACGTGCACTCCCAACATATCAGTGGTCAATGGTATAGGAGCTTTTTAACGATGACTGCAGAAATTCTCGCGCGCTCGTTGGCTAATTTTTATTGTCAATAGGCGGACAGACACATGAATTCATAATCTATGCGACGCGTCAACGAACGGGAGCGGACATACAGTTTGACAATTTGTTATCGTAAAAAACAAATTGATGTCAGTTTTTAATGTGTCTGTCCTGTTATTGACAATGAATTTCGTCATAACATTGTCAGAGTAGTCTGCGGATCCACTCGGCTTTCGCCTCGTGGATCCACAGCTACAGGACAGACGCATTAAAAACTGACATCAATTTGTTAAGTATGCCATTGCCTGTCAACCAATCAAAATTACAATCATGGAAAAAATACATTGGGCCAGTCAAGAAAAACTCGTAATTACCGATGATTTGAGCATTACTTCCAAAAGCATTGTTTTGTTTTCAAACCCCGTTACAGTTCCCTCCTCCCCCACCCAATCCAATGTTGAAGGTCAGAAAAAAATGCGGGTACATGTTGTTAACATTGTAGGAGCATGTGAAGGTTGAATCTCGCGCGACTCTTTGTTTTGGGTGCTTATGTAAAGAAACGCAAGTGCACATTTGTCCCAAGACTTTTGTTCATGATTGTAGTTCTTAATAAATGAAAATATAAAATGGTCAGTAGAATTGGTGATATCTTCGAGAACTTACATTTCACCAGGTTTGTTTGTGCATTTGCAAATGTCACAAAACCAGTTGGAGTAGATACTTGTGATATCTGCCACTTTCAGAGCATGGACATGAGCAGGATGTTTCTTTGGTTGAACACAGTCAAAACACAAGTCAAAGTCGCAACTTTCGCAGTGGTAGTAAAATGTTTCTCTAATGTCCTCACTTTCCCTTAAACAGAAATCACATATCCACCTGCGACTCAGTGGATTATTCTGCATACGAATCAATGGATGCTGATGGGCATAAGTCGTTTTGTCTGAAATCATAACATATAATGTTGTGTGAGAAAAAAAACACAGAAAACACAGAAAAACAAACCAACAAACAAACAAAAAGAACAGTGCAGCCAACAGTAGTCTTTTTCTTCTGCTTCATTTATAGGGCTTGTTATATTTGAATTTGCAAACACCGCAAATGAAATGGTATTACAAGTAGTACATTAGTGGAAAAGAGGATGCTGTAAGGATGGAGGGATGATAAATGGACGGATGGATGGATGGATGGATGGATAGATGGATGGATGGAATCCTTTATTTAAATACGGCATTTTATCAAATTAAAATATACATCAATATTAAAATTTGGTTTACATAAAATCCGTACGCAATACAAGTTACGTATTTACTATTAAAAAAGCTTAATGTTCTAGAACTAGTTTTGCTGGTGCTGATAGTAATGGTCTAGCTTACTCATAAACTTTTTTAGCGAAGTTTCTTCCTTTAGACTGTTTGGCAAATCATTCCAGATTTTTGCACCGGTAAATGCAAAACTGTTTCTGTAAAGCTCTGTGCGACTTTTGGGGAGCGCATATTCATTCTGGAAGATCGCAGTCCATAATAATCATGAAAAGAGGCGCTATGGGTAAACATTTCAGACAGGTACGGAGAAGTGAGACCATTCAGTATTTTAAACATCAAAATGGCTTTTTCACGTTTTCTCATTGTTTCTAACGTCATCCAGCCTAATTCATTCGCTTTTTATTTGCCATTTTAGTAAAAGGCTCCTTCGATCTTTTAAGTAATTTGATGGTCATTCTTGTGTCTAAATTTGGCTTTACCTGCGGACGACATCTTTGGATCGGCAGTAGTTCCAGATCATGAGTTTCACTCTTTGGACAGCCTCTGTAGCTACAAGCTAGTCAATTCTGCAAAAGTTAGGAGGGATATGTTTTCCTTTGGATCTGAGTTTTGCCAACTGTAATACTGGGTCTTCCCATGTACGCAAAACTAGGCAAAAATATACCAACCGATTCTCGATACATTCATATCTTCTAACACATACCATGTATAAGTTAAATGTAGTACGAGTCTACTTAACTTTGGTTATAAAAGGAAAAGGTGATGTTTCTAACATGGGCCACTAAAACAGTATTATAGAATAATCATTTGTATAACTAGAAAAGAAAGGATACATTTCGGTTTCATGTCAATCATCGCAGAGTACGCGATGAAGTTTGAAATAAAAGCTCTAAAAGTCCATATGACCTCTTAGAAAATATGCAAAAATGCAAAGTAACCCAGCAAAAACTAAACTAATTTAACAAATAAAAGCTTTCGGTTCATCAATGGTCTGTACAAGTTATATATAAATACTCTGAACCAAAACAAACTTGTGATAGGATGACAACGAGCAGACACATCGAAACGCCGAAATTAAATTTTCATAACAACTCTTTTTACTAAACAAAAAACGCAGCGTCCAAAACGGCGAGAATGACGTACGAGAAAGAGAAAAATAACTACAAACCTTTCTCAAAAGTCTTCCTGAGGTAATTTCTTCTCTGCTTTCTTCAGCTCAACTGCATTGAAATGCTATCATTCTACATGGAAAGCGTTTTTAAGACTATGCTCGTGACTCCATCAGCCAATCACTGATTAGATTGAAGCGGAAAAAAACAAGCATCTTCAAAAGCTTGAATCTCATTCGCTTTAGTCAATGAAGGAATAAATGGCTACAGAAATACGTAAAACTTCCTGTGTAAATTTTTGAGCAACGAATAATGGTGTGATTTCAAGAAGGAAAAAAAACATTCACCATTATCCTTAATAAGATATTGGACCGCCTAGGCTTACGGCACAAAATATATCATTGGCATCAGTAATTATTGATCAAAGCACTTATCTGTATTGTCCGGCCAATTGATATGTTTTGAAAGGTTGATTTTTAATTTGTTTTGACTTCGTCATTTACGAACTCGCAAAATGCATTTACTGCGAGCAAAAACTTTTCAGCACTCGTTTATCAAATTATAGCACCAAGCATTACCGTCCAGTAGTGAAAAAATGTATGACATGTTTCTAGCGGGTCTGTTATACACTCAAACTGGAGGAGACATGAAAAGCTCTGCTTCTTTTGAACGGTGCCAATGTATCATATAAAACAAGGTATATAACAACATTCAACAGTTTGAATAATATTAATAATTGGAAGAAAAGAATTCGACATCAGTTGATTCTAGCATTGTATAGCTTAAACAGAGGATGTTTCTTCTTTAGTTTGGCTACAAATAGTTAAAGCTGTTCATGCCAGAGGCTAAAACGAAGGTATTTTAGGAATTTGTTTCCTGTGTTTAGTCAAATTAGGTGTGTTAAGAGGCCTTCAAGGACGTTGTTAGTTCAACTTACAAATAGCTTGTAAGTTGTGAACACCTACAACCGGCCAGCTACATGTCATCTGGCTGGATTTAGTCTTGATGCAATAAATTATGTCAGTAAATGCATCTACTCTGTTGAAAGATATCCATACACTAAAGAACTTGTTTACAATTAAAAATATAACATTGAACAAAGCATAGTTTATGGAGGGAGAACATGGAACAAAGCCACTAACTGCATGTTCATAAGATTGATGTATATGAAATAGATCATATATGAACTGCGGAAATGAAATCAAATGAAGAACAATCCTCGCAGATGTGAACGCAATTTATGTAATTGCGTGAATAAGCCTGAAAAAAAAAATGGAGGTCTTCAACGGGGCTTGAACTCGCGATACCATTTACACGCGAATTCTTAATGTATAAAATAATTGAATTTAGTGGTTTTCCACTTCATTGACTGAAGTGGATGTTGTAAATAACGTTATTCATGTCTGGGCATGTTAGAGGCAAAAACAAAGAAAGAGAAAGAAAGAGGTGGCTTGGTATGGGAGTCCATGTGCTTATAGTGACGTAGGTTGTTCAAGGGCTGTTCAAAGATGTTGTTTGTTCAACTTTGTAAGTTGGTGAACAACTAGCGATATATTTTTGCAAGAATTCAGCTATCCATGCCAAAGGCTGAAACATAGGTATTTTAGGAATTTGTTTCCTGTGTTTAGTGGAATTGGGTGTGTTAAGAGGCCTTCAAGGACGTTGTTAGTTCAACTTACAAATAGCTTGTAAGTTGTGAACACCTGCGACCGGCAAGCTACATGTCATCTGGCTGGATTTAGTCAGTGATGTAGTAAATGTTTCTACTTTGTTGAAAGATTTCTATACACTAAAGAACTTGTTTACTAATAAGAATATAACATTGAACAAGCATAGTTAATAGAGGGAGACTATAGAACAAAGCGACTAACTGTATGTTTATAAGACTGATGTATATGAGATAAATCATATATGAACTACGGACATGAAATCAAATGAAGAATGATCCTCGCAGTTGTAAGCGCAATTTATGCAATCATGATTGCGTGAATAAGCCTAAAAAAAAATGGAGGCCTTCAACGGAGTTTGAACTCGTAAACTCACGATACAATTTACACAAGAATTCTTAATGTATAAAATAACTGAATTTAGTGGTTTTTCCACTTCATTGACTGAAGTGGATGTTGTAAATAACATTATCCATGTCTGGGCATGTTAGGGGAAAAAACAAAGAAAGAAAAAAGAGGTATCTTGGTATGAGAGCTCCTGTACTTATAGTGACGTAGGTTGTTCAAGGGCCGTTCAGAGATGTCGTTTGCTCAACTTTGTAAGCTGGTGAACAACTAGCGATATATTTTTGCAAGATTTAGTCAATGGTCAAGATTTAAAAGCAATTGGAAAGAAGAAGCCTGAAAAAATCCTGAGGCTTCAACGGGATTCGAACCCGTGACCTCCGCAATACCGGTGCGATGCTCTACCAACTGACTATGAAGCCACACATTAGAAGCGAGGTCAATTTATTGAGTTCATATCTCCCATGAGGAGTGAAATTATATGAAGTATATATGAAATAATTAATATAATTGAACTGGGGTTGTAGATCAACGTGAAAAATGATCATCGCAGTAGATTTTCCGATTTAAGCAATTGGAAAGAAGAAGCCTGAAAAAGCCTTGATTTTTTCTGGCTATTACTATTTAATGAAAAGTCAACTATTCATATCTATCCATTAAATTTGCTGCCTTATTTTACTTTCTTTCGTTCGCAATTATCTGATCACTGATGTAAGAATGGCTAGCTTTTCCTCCACGATTCGACCTATCTACAAACTTTAGCCCTGCTGCCAAAGATATTGCATTATAATGCGTCCTGCTAGAAAGAGAGCGGTTTTCCGCTTATCAACATGCCAATTAGTCGCTCCGTTCAATGTTATATTGTCATGAGTAAACAAGTTCATTTGTGTATCAGAATCTTCCAACAAAGAAGATATGTTTACTTACATAATTAACAGTTACTTACTGACTGAATCCAGCGAAATGACATGTTGCTGGCCGGTTGTAATTGTTCAAAAACTTGCAAGATATATATAAGTTGAACAATCAACGTCCTTGAAGGACTTTTAACACACCCAATTCCACAAAACACGGGAAAAAATTCCAAAGATTCTTCAATTAACACGAATCGTTTTTGCCTCTGGCATGAATAATTTCACATACAGCTGAACCCGAAAAACATCCGCTGTTTAACACGGAATGCTACACAAGAATCAATTCCGAGATGCTTCCTTTAAATCAGTATTCAAAACTGTTGATTGTTGTGTTGTTTAAAAACGAAAAACATGCACTGCATGGCAGCGTAAATAAGCAGAAAAGGTTTTCATATCTCCTCCAGTTTGAGTACATAACAGGTCCGCTATAAGCAAGCCATGCATTCTTTTCGTTTGCCCGTTTACGTTTGGTGCTATAATTCGAGAAACAAGTTCTCCAAGGTTTTCAAAACTTGCATTTTCTCGGTTGTTTCGTGTTAATCACTAACGAAGTCAAAACGAAATTTTCAAAGAGGTTTGCTCTGAATTTCACAATTAGAATAAAAAAACAGTGACGCTTCTACTCAATTGCAAAAGAGTTAACCATACACATAGGTTGGACAATAGAGTGGTAATTAATTAAACAACAAGTGTCTTGACCCATCGTTACTGATTATCTAATGATATGTTTCGTGCTGTACTGCCTGGGCGGTCCAATATCTTATTAAGGATAATTGACTGTTTTTTCCCGTCTTAAAACCACACCATTATTCGTTGCTCAAAAGTTTAAACAGGAAGTTTTACGTATTTTTGTAGCCATCTATTTCTTCTTTGACTGAAGCGAATGAGATTCAAGCGTTTGAAGATGTTTGTTTTTTTTCCGCATCAATCTAATCAGTGATTGGCTGATGGAGTCAAGAGCATAGCCTTAAAAATGTTTTTGATGTAGAATGATAGCATTTCATTGCAGTTCAGCTGAAGAAAGCAGAGAAGAAATAACCTCAGAAAGGAGAAAGGTTTGTGACTTTTTATTCTCTATCGTATCACGTTTACTTTCGTCGGGAGGTTGGATGCTACAACCTTATGCATGGACAAAAGTGTTGACACGGTCAGAAATTTATTCCCTTCTTTTCCCTCCCTCCCCCTTTTCAATGTTGAGCTCCCCAACTTATTGCGCTGGCAATCGCTATCCATAAAGGGTTCAACATATTAAAATGGGGAAGGGGGGCGAGAAAAAATGTGGCAATGATAAAGTCATGGCATAACGTATCCGAATTTTAATTGTCTTGGGATGGGCGTTTCAACTACTTTTGTCCATGGTTGTAGTTTGATGCTAGTTTGTTATCGGTTTACTTTAAAAACGAAAGAGAAAATGTTTTACCCCCGTGTTTCAGTTTCTAAATGATTATCAGGATATATATATATTGCAAATCAGCTGGTTGAATTTTGAAAAGTAAATGATATTCATAACAAGGGTACGAGATTCGGGAGGTGCATTCCTTGAAGTGATTGAAATCTAAAGTTTATTCCGTGATAACAGTTTCCTAGCGTCTATCCCTTTTACTGTAGAATTTTGGAAAACTGTCAGCGCAAAGGTCTCGTGAAAACCGTAGGAATACACGTACAGCTTCCATTTATGCGTGGTTTTCAAGGAGAATAAGTTTAGTTAGCTTTTGATCAAGGGTTTTCCGTTTCAAAGGTTGCCAATTTGAAGTTGCATATAAGGGGAGGGGATGGGACGAGGACTCATAAGCGGAGGGAGTGGGTGGGGGCTTATAAGCGGAGGGGGTGGAGTGGAGGCTTATAAGCAGAGGAGGAGGGAAGGGGGCTCATAAACGGAGGGGGTGGAGTGGGGACTTAAAAGCGAAGGGGGGAGAGGGGCTCTTAAGTGACGGTTTACGGTTTTTGTTTTGTGTTCACAATTAGCACACTAG
>OZ026600.1:5887860-5900360 GCA_964020085.1 Micromussa lordhowensis | reverse complement strand
GTTATTGATCATAAATTTCGTCATCACATTGTCAAAGTAGCTGTGGATCCACGAGGCGATAGCCGAGTGGATCCGCTGACTACTTTGACAATGTGATGACGAAATTCATTGTCAATAACAGGACAGACTCATTAAAAACTGACATCAATTTGTTTTTTACGATAACAAATGGTCGAATTGCCCGCTCTCGCTCGCTGACGCGTCGCACGAATTTCAAATTCATGTGTCTGTCCGCATATTGACGATAAAAATTAGCCAATGAGCGCGCGAGAATTTCTGCAGTTATCGTAAAATTTGTTATCGTACAAAACAAATGGATGTCAGTTTTTCATGCGTTTTGTCCTGTTATAAACAATGAATTTCGTCATGACATTGACAAAGTAGTCTGTGGATCCACAGCTACTTTGACAATGTTATGGCATTGACAATGGTATGTTGAGGTCACCTCGCCATACATTGAAACATTTGTAAATTATTATATTGACTAAAAGGCAAATAAACTAAATCTTGAATCTTGAATCTTGAAAGTCATGATCAATAACAGGACAGACGCATGTACAACTGACGTCAATTTGTTAATTCGCTCGCACTTCGTATAGGGTTTGGATTTGCATCTCCACACATGGCTATAGTCTAATTAAATTAAAACTAACTGTAGAATTTGAATAAGTAGTTTACCTTCGAGGCTAGATAAGCTTTCTTTCTAGCTTCCTTTAAGCCGGTTGATGGCCTGGTAGCTGAATTGGACGGTAGCAAGAAACTTGCAAAATACGACTGAGGTATTGTTGATGATAAGTGGTGGTAAGGCTTTGTCGAATCTTCTTGAGGCTTTATATACGTGCTGATTAAAAATTGTACTATTTCAAAAGGCCTTTCAATAACCTTATGTTGTGTCTTCACATATTATAATAAATTTTCCATATAACGCGCCCTCTGATTGGCTGAAACAGTATGCTTTATCAGAGAACAGAGCGCGGGTTGGCTTTCAAATGTTTGCTTCGGAATTTTGAGAAATTTCACCCAAATTAAACATCCTCTGTAATTCAGGCAAGCGGAAAATTTCCGGAAACGATGGAAATGAGCACGATGTCTACAGTCAATATGGCTCACGGAGACCATTGTTAGCAACAGTAGTGTGAAAACTGTTCTAAAATGACAAGTTTTGCTAGCTGATTCTCGCTGACAAAACACGTAGCGAAATAAACAAATCCTCAACCTAATCAGTGCTTCGATAAAATACGTTATATTTGTCACGAAGGTGGAAATTATACTTGTCAAGCAAAAAACTTTGCCGGGAAAACATCTACTCTTATCCGTCTAGAGACATAGTCAACCAATACTAGTAGATACTCTCCACCAGGCATTATTCCTAACAAATCGAAGGCTTCCAATTGCTATGCTAAAAGACAATTGGAGGCGTAACAGTCTTAGTCACCAACTAACACCCAAGAAACTCTCTGCATTTCTTTTCTACTTTTTCGGTCGATTCCAGGCCAGCAAATCTGCTCTTTGCAATTTCTTGATGCCTCTTATGGGTGAGGTTGAGTAATTTCTTGTGTAGCTCCCTTGGAATTGAATTTCCAGTTCTTCTAACACAACCTGGCCAACTGAAGTCATTTCATTGCGTACTGTCACAAAGTCTTTTGCAGCTTTCTTTCATTTTCCATTCAGCAAGCATATCGTACACAATTTTCAAATCTACTCTAATGAAATGAAACTTTCTCAGCTTTCTCTATATCCGCTATTCTCAGAGCTGCAGGTACCGCCTGATGGGTGATTGCGCATACATATTCTCCATCCGGGACATACATTGTAGCCTGGTGTCGCTGGTATTTTGGTTAGCCAATACAGGGCATCTCCTATGTTTTCCTGGATGGCACATAATGCACCATGTCGTTTTAGGGCTTCAACCACAACACCCAGGGTTAGATATGCGCAGATGGCTTTGAGACTCGATCACAATTAGGATTCAGTGCTTGATGGTCAGACACTAAGACAAAATTAGGTAGGTCACTCAGAAACAAATGGGACCATTTTGTTCTGGTCAAGACAAGCCGGCACCAATACATTTCTTTTTGTTTGATTGTATCAACGCTTAGCATTTAGTCAATTTTGCAAGAACATTGCAAGAAAAATGCTAACTGATGTAAGAATGGTTATGAGCACACGTTGAACAGTCACAATGTTTGCAAACCAGGTGACAAAAACCAAAATTTATTCATCAATAATTGTGTTTTTCTTTTGTTTACTTTACAAGAACATGGACGCAATACGGCTTTATTCAGCGCAAGTACCCGATCAAGTGAAGAAAGTTGTCCGTACTCTCGTCAGAGGAAGTGAGGAGGATGTTAAGGACTTCCTTCCAATAGAGCTTGGAAAGATTGACAGGAAAGCCACAGAATGCTTGCGTTTAGCACAAGCAGTTGAAGCCAAGTTTGAACATGTCATGGATCTCACAGGTGAGCTTTTGGAAGTCTCGTCATCTGCTAAAGGATATTACCAAAAAACCCAGGAAGAACTAAAAATGAGGAGACAAATTGCCTTGGCTAAAGAAGAATCAGCCCGTAAAGAAATGGCTTTGGCAAAGGAACAACAGGAAAAAATGGAAAAGGAAGTGAAAGAAGCGAAAGCAGGCTGGGAGAAGGCTGTGGATTCTATGCCAAGTGGATGGGACATCATTGGGATGCAATTCGTTGAAACGCTCACAAATACTGTAAGCAACTTATCTGCAACTGTCCTGCCTATGATGGCCACAAGAGGTTTAGCAGGAGGCAAGGCGGCTGTAGCAGGGGCTGCATTGCCTACCACAGCACCAAATCAGGAGATGCAGCCTGGTACTGAGCAAGCCCCAACAGCTATTCAAGCAATGCCAGCATCCATTGCAAGAAACGCAAACCAGTTAAAGATTCTGATGATGAATTTGGTGGAAAGCCTTAAATCTGCTTCCAAAAAATCTTCCAAGAAACCTAAAGATGGACATGAAAAACCCGCAGCGACAGAGCTTACAAAGACCAAGCTACAGCTGGAAGATATACAGAAAGATTGGCCCTTGGAGGTGGCAAGTCCGTACAACGAAGAAGCTTTGGAACTGCTGAAAAGAAGCTTAGAGATCTGTACCAAAGGGGGAACGATGATGGATCAACTTAACCTTCCTCGTGATGAAATGAAAGCACTTTTAAAACAAGCGTCTGAAGTCAAGGACGAGGTCATGCAATTCTGCACAAAGGTTCAGGCAATGACAGGAGGGAATCCACTTTATACCAAGCCTCCCAGACAGGCAAGAAGCATGACTGGCTCGGCAAATTCTGCCTCTTCCAGTGCAGCTCAATCAGCGGTTGAAGGTGCACGGTTTAAAATCGCTGAAGCAAAAAGTCTTCTGGAAAGACAAGAGGATCGCTACGATCAAACATGCAAGGATCTGAAGGAGAGTAATGAAGAGTTAAGTAAAGTGCTACAAAGCTTGGCAGAATTCAGCCCAGAGAAGATCGCCAATTTTGACCAAATAAGAGAAACCCTGATACAAGGTATCAAGGCCCTAGCTTCAGTGCGAGAGCAGTGGCAGAAACTAGTGGAGTTCTTCCAGTTCATCACCAACATCATCAAAGTGTGTCAGAAGGAAAGCTTAGCAAGCTTTGTTGAATATGCCAAAGTGGGCCAAAAGCGAGTACTGACCAATGGCTATGCCGGCACAGATTTCATGCGTGACCTGATCTATGAGCAAGTCAGCCAAGCAAATACGACTTCGTATGTGGTTTGGTCTATATCGAACACATACGTGGAGATATCCCGCAACCATCTGATGAGTCGCCTTGCCAGTCTTGGCCATTTGATCGCATTGGATCCAGAGAAGGAACGGCATACAATCGAGGCAAAGCGGAATGAGCTGATGGAAGGCAGCCAAGAGGCCCAAGAAGCGATCAGGAAGTATGTGTCAGAGGCAAAGGACCACTTCCACGAGAAGGTGACGAAGAGAATCAAGCAGATTGAAACAGAGCTGTTGAAAGCACTTCCTGCAGAAGATCCAGCTAAAATAAAAGAAATCAACGACTCCGTTAAGAATGCAATAAAAGAGGCAGACGCAGAACTTGGTGAAGATAAATTCTGAGGTAATTTTCGTAACAATAACATAATGAGAAAGTGTTTTAGAGCAGTTTTCAATTGAGTGACGTAAAATCAAAACCAAAGTAATCACTCTGGCCAATCACAACGAAGGCAAGATAATCCAGTAAACCAATGAAAACTCGAAGCAAATGCACGTAGCTGACGCGAAGCGCGGGAAAATGCGGGTGAGCAAGTCACGATTGGATTTGGTTTTACTTCTGATTGGACGAGAAAGTGACGAGATCGACTTTTTAACCAATCACCAAGCATAGCAATGCAAAACCAAAGCAAACTCGGATTACTTTGGACACTCAAGTGAAAACTGCTTTTTACAGTAACTGTAAGGAAGGCCCATGTTATTTTATTACTCGTACAAGTCACCTGCAGACTCAGTCGAGCTGTCTGCAACTTCTATTTAAACCCATTTTCTCTTGTAGATGACAAATTTATGTCGGTTGTTTTAGCTATGCGTTTCAAAATAATCTTTTCAGTATGGTATTGTTTCAATATACTTTGAAGCAATTGCCTCAAGCTGATTTTGGTACCACTCTAAATTTTATATCAGCAGCCTAATAACGTTTAGGAAGTGTAAATTCTTTTAGCCTTTGAGTCCTTAACACGCATACCGTATTTAGTCAAATAAGCGCCGCCTTCGAATAAGCGCCGCATTTGGGACAAAAAAGTTAATTTTAGGGAGCTTTAGCACGCGCGTTTTTGAGACACGGACGGCAACCGGAAGAGAACATTTCGCGTGCCAGGAAAGCATTGTCTCCCAGATTTTTGTACTACTCATCTCTGATGGAGAAAAGATACTTAGCAATGTGAATGTGGTTGTGTGAGGGCAAGTTAAAAATGAAAATTGCTCACTTCCGGTTGCCGTCCGCGTCTCAAAACTGCGCGTGCTTAAAGCTCCCTAATAACTGAGCGCCGCGGTCCCGATGCGGCGCTCATTCGAGGAATTTCGTGTAACTTAAAATCACTATAAAGAAACTCTAAAACAGCAGAGGAAATGTTTTTTATTCAAAAAAGTGATGTTGTAGAAGGCGACAGTGAGATCGGCTGAGTTGAGTGAAGACACCACTGAAAAGTGCCTAAAGAGGTAAATGGTGACAATGATAAAACGCCTATGTTACTGTTTTTCGTACAGATGAAACATACCGTATACCGTCTTTGTAGGGTCCAATTTTTCAATAAGCGCCACCCTTGAATAAGCGCCACCCTCGATTAAGCGCCGCACATGAGGTGCGAAAAATGTAATAAGCGCCGGGGCACTTATTCAAGTAAATTCGGTATATGCGTGTATATTTGGCTATGCTCTTTGTACCACTTGTGACGTCATTAATTAAACGCCACCAGATATTCTTGATAAGCAGATAACAGAGCCAGGATAGATCAATCGACGCAACTGTCTGTTCTGGATATCGACCCCTTTCCGAAGGAGCAAATGAAGTTCATTGTAAGTTTCACGTATCTCTACAGAAACTAATTTTAAAAATCTATGATTTATTTCAGATAGCCAGAAGCAATCTTCTTAAAAAGCTGCTGTCCCAACCTATTGGCAGAAGTGTGTTGAAGAGTGCAATAATTCAATCAAATACTCTGGTAAACTATTGCCACTTTAATTATATCACTGTTAAAATGAAACTGGTAGATGGTAAATAACTCTTTTTAGTTATATGCTGCAAATTTCAAAAATAATCCTTCAGATAATATTTGTTCAAGAACGCTTTTCTTTGTGGAGGGTGGATAAGAAATAGCCCCGCTGCCCATTGCAGAAACGTGAGAGCACTGGGGCGAGTTTCTTATATTGATTAGATTGAAATCTAAACATTGCAACTGAAATGTTAATGAATGAAAAGCTACCCAACCAAGTTTAAGAGTTTTCAAAGGAAAATCGTCCAAATGGGAGCCTTAAAAAAGTTGCAAAATTCCATACAAACCTTTATAATTTTGTCGCCTGTCTACCCAATCCATACAAACTCTCTATTTAGGGTGATATTTGAAGAGCTACCATTTTGCCATTTTCCTCCTCCAAATACTTCTATTCATGGCAAGGACTCTCAAATTTAGTTGATCTTTCATTTAATTGAATATCTTAGTTTTTCTAGCAAACGGAAAACAACCATACTCTTTCACAGTCCTCTCACGTTTCTGCAATGGCCTATTGTATGTTGTGGCGGATCTAAAAGGAGGTCTGAGAGCACTCCTTCCTCCTAGTGTCAAAAAGGCTGAAATCCCCCCTCCTTTTTAGAAAAAAAAGCCACCTTCACCTCCCCCTGGTCCGCCACTAGTGTGTTTTATTTTGTATGTGTATGACTGTAGCAACGGCGAAGCGGTGTATAAGCACGTGTGGACCTGTGTGCTTGTTGGGTGTGTGCGTGTTTTCATAAGTTCCTCTATAATTCTGGCAAGTGGTAAAGGGCAATGAAAGGGAAGATTTCAGGTACCGTTTAAAAATCCTGTGAAACTGTCTTAAAAAGTTTCGTTATCCAACCTGATTTTTTCAATGGAAAATCTAGCTTTTGATAATGCTGCGTGTAGAACGAAGGCCTATAAGATTAGCAATAGAAGCAAATATATAACCCATGATTGTACGAGCTTGTAGCCGAGCAAATGAAAGTTAAACCTTAGTCCAGTCTCTGTGGAATCCGTGGAAAATACCTTTAGAAATATTGTGCTTACCAAGATAGGAACGTTGATTAGAATAAGGTGTCCCTTATTACAAAACACGTTCAAATTAGTGGCATTCAATTTAAGGGTATAAACATTTCGTCGATGATAAAATATTTGCGCTTACCGTTTTCGATCAGTTTGATCGTCATCACTCTGATAATGATCAAACTTATCGAAAACGGTAACTGCAAATATTGTAACAGCTCAGTTTTAACCTTAAAATGAAAGAAGCGAAAGCAGGCTGGGAGAAGGCTGTGGATTCTATGCCAAGTGGATGGGACGTCATTGGGATGCAATTCGTTGAAACACTCACAAATACTGTAAGCAACTTATCTATTATATCCGTTTTCGATCAGTTTGATCGTCATCACTCTGATAATGATCAAACTTATCGAAAACGGTAACTGCAAATATTGTAACAGCTCAGTTTAAACCTTAAAATGTTTAGTGCTGATAATTTAAGGATGCTGTGGGGGTTTTCATCCATGACAGACGACTTTCATTTGCCAGGTTTTGTTATGAACAAGTGTCAGTACCTGCGAATTGTGTGCATTAATAGATTGTTTAGTTTTTATAAATCCTTTAGCATGCGTTGCCTGTATATCATGTTGAACTTAAGATCAAAGCATGGAGAGCACTTTTGAGCCCAGCCAGTGGCCTAGGACAGTACCTATATATCCCTCTAGTCAAGTTTACTTTGTCCGGCATGTTTATTCCGGGGGGGAAGGGGGGGTAAGTCCCATAAGAAACAAACGTGGATGCTCGTCGAAATCTGAGCATGGTTTGAGCTTTTTGTACCTTTAGATTCCAAATATACTTAAAATGAAATTTAGTTATCTCTATTTCTTCGTGTGCAAACCCTAGGCGAGACTATGACGGCTTGAAATATTGCCGTTTGCCCGAAACACCCTAAGCGAGACCAAACATCTGAAATTTACACCCGTAAGAGGGACGACGAGCATCGTAGTCTGTTTAATATGAAAGTGCCCCCTCCCCCCTCCCCCCTCCCTCCCGGTGTTTAATCGAACAAGAATTGTTGGTCACCAACTGAACTGAGAGCTGACTGTTTCATTTCATTTGGGCACGCTACTAACTGATGTACTTGCAATGCATAATTTGGTGTATCAATAAAACGCAAAGTATTTGCATCATTTCTTGGCATCTTTTTGTGTCCTTGTACCTAATTTTCTGCTGGGTTTTATAAGCGTCAGTTTTACAAGATCAAAGTCGCTTTTAACTTTTCTACCAACATGGACAGTTGCACTGTTCACAGCAATCTATTTTCTCGTATTTTTCTTTCGATTGTTTCGTTGACAACAGAAAATTAAACACAAGAGAACTTGAAGCCAGCGCAAAACGAAAGGCTTCCCTCCTCTCCCTATATACACCTTGTACTTCACGCTCATATTCACGTGCTCAGCTTTTAGTGTGTGTTTCTTATCGGGGTGCAATGGCTTGGAACCAACTGTCAAATGAAACACGTGAGATGGGGGATCTTACTAGCTTTAAACTCGCCATATCTTAGGATATAACTTTTATCATGTTTTTATCTTATTTCTAATACTTATTTCTTGCTGTTATATTGTATTGTTACTTAATCACTAGTCTCAATTTTTATAAATTGTAATTATCACACGGCATGTCTGAAAACCAGCTTGCTGAGCCATTTACCGTGTTTTAAGTAAAGTTGATTGATTGATTGATTGTGTTAAAATATAGAAAGTCAGGCTCATAGCCAGGATTTCTTATCGGGTGGTGGGGGGGGGAGGGGGGGCGCGCGCAAGATTAGAACTTTGGGTGTGAAATCATAACAGCAAGCACCATAGGCGTGCGCAAGCTCGTAGGGGAGTCTGCGGGTATATCCCCCCGTATGAAATTTTGAAAAAGGTTGTCTGAGACATCATTCCATGTGTTTGAAGGCCGTTTCATGGGAACCAACGTAGCCAAAAGTGAAAGTACAGGCGTGAATAATTCAGGTACAATTTAAATTCAAAGAATACCTTTTTCTTAATTATGTCAAATGCAAATTCACATAATTTAGCCAGGCTCAGTTTGTTGATATTGTCACTGAAGATACATCTGCAGCAGGAACACCTTTTCTCAAAGCAATATTAATTTCTACAAGACAATTTACGGACAAAGTTATCCATCGATTGACAGAAGGCACAGGATTTAGCTGCAGCCTTCTACTTTTTTCTCCAGTTCTTGCTTTCTACGGCCAATTTTATCATAGTAATAATAATAATAATAATAATAATAATAATAATAATATAATAATATTATAATAATAATAATAATACTAATAGTAACAGTAATAGTAATAATAATAATAATAAATAGCGTAACTTTAATTGGATCACTGGCATGAAAAAAACATTGATTTCGTTGTTGTACATAATTAAATTTGTTTTGAGAAAGAATCCGCGAAAAGTTTGAGTAACACGTGTACAGAAACTTCTGTGCGGAGGTTATCTGCATCATATTGCAAACTTCTGTGCAACTGTAAACAATTACTGGATGAGGTTTTTGTGACATCCAGAATAATCAAAACTATAACAAAATTCTCGAACGTGTTTGGCTATCAGCAGCCTGATTTGAGTATTAATTGGACAGTTGCCAGTTGCACACGTCATGCTTGTAATTGGACAGTACGCGTCATTTTGCGCACGCTGTTGCGGTGCACTTTGTTGAGTAAACTGCTGGGTTTTTCAGCATTGATAACGACGTTTTAAAATCGTTCAGCGATCAATCGATGTTTTGTTCGTTTCTCGAATTTTGTCATAGTTTTTATTAATTGTTAACAGGACATCGTGTCGTCCAATTCAGTCTGTAATCATACTTGTGATTTACAAATCGGACTCCCGCTTCGCGGTCGTCCGATTTTGTTAATCACTCTATGATTACACACCGAATTGGACTCCACGCAGTCCTATTACCATTATTAATCAAGGTCTCGGTAAGGGTTATCAGCCTCAACCTTCGACTTCGGCTGATAATCCTTACCGAGACCTTGATTATTCTGGATATCACGAGAACCGAATCTAATAATTGTTTATTATACATTGAACGAAAAAAAAAAATTGAAGCCATGTTTTTGCTTCTTCACTGACGGCAAGCAACACAAACTTTAACTTTAATAAATACTCCCAAATATCACAAAGCGCGCGAACTTGACATGATTACCCTAAGAAATTAATGCACCCCGGTCATACATGACATGATTACCCGTGGCCTTGAGGGAAGGGGAGGAAGGGCGGCGCTAGCAGTTTTGTGAGGTTAGAGTAGGGAGTAACTGAAGAATACCCTGCCACATCGAGTGCGTTACTGAATGGGGCTGGCTACGCGGTACGCGGAAATAATAAATTCAAGGTGGCGGTGTATCTTTATCTAGCTGGCTACACGGTACGCGGAGAAAATAAATTCAAGATAGCGGGGTTTCTTAAGCAGATAGCTACGCGGTACGCGGAGAAAATAGATTAAAGATGGCAGGGTTTTTTAAGCAGCTGGCTACGCGGTATGCGGTACGCAGTGAGAAATAATCAATTTGTTGCGTAACGCGCTTGTTTCGGCTCATGGATAAAAGAACGAGGTATATCACTGACATAAACATAGGCACGCAAAGCGTGCAAGAGTTATTTTTTGTGATAGCATTCGTTAGAACTGTTTACAGTAATGATTTAGTTAAGTTTTTTTGGTTGCGATGTAAAGCAAGAAAGAAACTGTGAATTTATGATGTACATACCATGTTACAACGGTAATGGTAAGATAGCTAAATAGTAAGCCATCAAATGTTTGACTGAAAGTGTTTCCTATATATTTCACAACCTGACATGTCTCCAGATTAATGTAGATACCATCTTATTTTCTAACAGGCAATTTGATTCGTTCTTTGATACAACCCACGCCGTGATTGGTGTGACATGCGCACATGCATAACTCCCTCACTCATCGATCACATAGCCCTTCCAACCCCCGAGAGGAATTTCTGCTCAAAATACTCAAGTTAAGATACCTTTTCGCATTTTATACGAGTCGTAAGTTTACCCTTTTTACACAAAAACACTACTTCACCGAAAATAGAAAGAAAGAGAAAAAACCCCTCTGACACGTTGAAAATCTTATTTAATTTACTACCATATGAAAAACAAAAGTGTCAAGTTACCATTTATAACTAAAAATAGCACACATCTTGTGCGAACGATTTGCTCTCAAATAAAAAACAAAAGTGTCAAATTACAATTTGTAACTAAAAATAGCAAGCATCTCGTGGGAACAAGTGGTGACGATGTGTCAGTTCTAACAACCTCGTTCCCAGGGTACTCTCTCTACTTCGAGAAAGTACCCTGGTTACGGCTGGTCACGTGTCTAAGCATACCAACCGAAGCCGCACAGAGGGTGGGTCCTCAACTTCATTTTGTCAACACTACTCTCTAGGGTGGTGAATGTTGCGCTGCTATACGGACGCTATTTTGAAAAGGAAGCAAGTTATTTGTCAGAGATCCTGTCTGGCCAGCTGCTTCGGCTCTACCTGAACTTCTATGAGTATGGGATGTTGATTGGGAGGGAACTTTACTTATATTTCACTGCCTTTTTAAATAACTGTCATCAACCAGTTTCGGAGTAATTTAATCAGTTTTTCACACCAAAGGAATTAAATAACCGTCAAATTATCGATGGGAACATTCAACTTGGAGTTACTTTCTTGACCGAAACCTGGATTTACGGCTAAACAATTTTAAAAACAAAAGCCGCTGCATATTGCAACGCGCGAGCGATGTCGCTGTTGTCATGTTGTTTACAAAATTTTACATTGCAAGAGAATCGAATGACCGCTAAACCTTCGATTGGATGAATTCAATCAAATTTAAAGCTAGTCTCTGCCAAATACTGGACGTATCAAACTCTAAACGAATACATCAATGCCTCTGTTATGATTTTGCCGATCGACAAATATAAGCTGCTTAATTAATCAAGCTTATTTAGCGCGCAGACGTTGTTGTAATAACTCAAAAATATTAGTCTCCTGTCCGTGGAATTACTTAGGCTTTGACGCTTTAAGTGTCTATACGTTTTGACGCTTTAAGTGTCTTAAAGTGTCTTTAAGCAGTTTTTATAGTTATGGTACCTCTATACTGTGTAAAAAGGTATTCTAAGAAAAAAAATTGGATTCTGAGATTTTAACGCCCTAAAATCACGCCACGCCCAATGAAGTTGACCGAGAGGGGTCTGGGTCTGGGTTTCTGAATGGGTCGTGACGTCAACTCAGGAATCACGAAATCCTTCTAGTTTAGATAACTGTTGTTTCAGTAGTGGTGAGGAGTTTTCCTCGAGAAAAGTTGGCCTAGCAATGCGGTCGTCAAGCAAGCAAAATAAAAGCATAAAGCTTTGAGATATTGCTGAAGTGACGTCATTCGTCAGCAATCTATCATTACGCGGTCAACTTCATTGGGCGTGACAAGGCGGGAAATTTAAAGCTTAATTTTGTAGCAAAAAGCATCGGAATTCACTTCTTTGGGTTTGAAGACATTTTTAGATGTTACAGAGATAATGAAAACCTAAAACAACATTTTGGCCGTATGGACACTTCAAAGAACGAAGAATACACGATACTCTGTCTTTGTTATAATGGCATACCGCGAGGCCAGCCCATAGCATTGCAGTGCCATTTGGCGGGGTATTCTGCAGTCATTCTGTGGATCGCATAGAAATACAAGAAAGCATGTTTT
>OZ026600.1:5847860-5870360 GCA_964020085.1 Micromussa lordhowensis | reverse complement strand
AAATGATTTGAAAGTCCTATTTTTCGCAGAACAATATTTGGACTCGCCATTAATTGGTTTTAATGTTATAGAAGAGATTGTTAAAGATGGTAATGGCGATGTTGCATTGTGTCAAGCTATCACTTCCAGTTTCATTGATCTCGGCAGCCCAACGGCCCCAGTATTTGTGAATTTTCTTAAGAACCTTAACCCCCGACTTTGTTTTCTTAAAACTACCAAGCGTGACGTCATCCCCCCCACCTAAGGAAAGCCAGAGGGTCACCTGCAGGGCGAATACGGGACCAGTGGAAAGGAATACAACAGTACTGTTTAAACCAGATGAGGCCTGCCCATGGCCAAATGGTTTGGAGGTCTCGGAGACATTACTGACTGCAAAAAAAGGAAAATCCAGTCAAGTGGACATTGAAATCACCAATAACACCAACGATGCAATAGTGCTTCGGAGGAGGACCCTACTTGGCCGACTGCAACTTGTCCAGTCTGTGACACCAGTTGAGGTGAAGATTAAAGAGCCTGCTAGTAGTGCCAGTAGCGCCCAACTGAAGGGGGTACAAACATCAGGGACTACAGAGCCAGCCCAGACACTTAATGAGAAGCCGGCAGGGATACCAATGAGGATTCCCTTACAGATCAAGGACATAGACCTTGAAGATCTGACACCTGCTCAGAAAAAAATGGCTTTAACTTTACTTACTGAAGAAGCTGATCCCTTTGCTAAAGATGGTAGTGACATTGAATGTATCTCTGATCTTCAACTTGAACTGGACTTGGAGGACCAAGCACCTCAGTGTACAGAAGAACTATGTAGCAGTACCCAAACCGCTCTATTTAAGAGGTTAAGGCTTACATTGAAGATTTGCTGAACAGAAATTTTATCAAAAAATCATCATCCTCATACAGCTCTCTGGTTGTTTGTGTAAGGGGGCCTGTATGAGTGGGTCCGCATACCATTCGGCCTATCCCGAGCACCTGGAGCGTTCCAGCGTTTCATGGAGAACTGTGTGGGTGATCTGAGAGACACTGTGTGTACCGTACCTAGATGATATTATTATTTTCAGTGGCAAGGTTTGAGGAACATATTAAGTACATGTGTAAGATTTTTCGACGGTTGAGAGAACACGGAGTTAAATCAAAACCTAGGAAATGTAAACTGTTTAAGAGGGAGGTTAAATTTCTTGGACGTATTGTGTCAAAGGAGGGTTGAAAACTCGATCCATCCAATATCAAGCCACTCCTTGCTCTTAGAGACTCTCCTCCAAGGCAGTCAATGAAATGCGCAAACTAATGGGTTTCCTCAACTATTACCGCAGATATGTTACGGACTTTCCAGAATTGCCAAGCCTATTTATGATCTGGTAAAGGCCCCTAGTCAATCTCTGAAGGACGTTTGGCGAGATAAATTTAGAAAGGACCACAACGGCCAGCTACCTGCGAAACACCCTGTGGATTGGACTGAAAGTCATCAATTCTTGGTTTTCACGTGACGTCATCAATATTCTAAAATGTAAAATCACTGAGCCCTGAGTTTTCAGCTTTCTTTGGTCATTAAACATGCTAAATATATTTACTTTTGAAGGTTTTCAGTTCAATAGCAACCTTCGTTTTTATAGTAGGGCATTTTGAAATTCGGTGTTTTCACGCCACAGGATATCAAAGATGGCCTAGAGAATGTGTCACGTATGCCTGAAAAAATTACTCATTCAGTGATTTTTAGCAATCTGAACTGGTGTGGTATTGTGAAAAGTGTTAATGTGAATATCTGCTAGCTCAAAAGGGCGAACGGGTCGATTTTTATAGCAGAATTTAATTCCAGATGTTTTCATTGATTTCCGTCAGCTTCCGAATCTCTTTACGGTGGACAATTCACATTATCAACCCAGTTGATAAAACCAAATTATCTTGTAATACTCCCACCGACGCAGCACCACAGTTTCTTTAGAAACTTGTCCCCTTTATAAGTTTTAAAGTGTACTGATAACAACCCACTCACGTACACATTATCCTCTGCAAAACTGAATGCCACCGGTCTGCGCTGGATTGGGGAGCTAGCTGACTTCAATTTCAGTATCCACTACCGCCCAGGAAAAGCCAACATTGACGCCGGCACTTTATCCCGAATTCCATCCGATCACACCACTTACTCGGAAATGGTACCACAGGATGTCCTTCAGACTGTTGCCTATTCTGCAAAATCCTAAGACCAAGGTCAAGTGAACTGGGTATCAGCCCTTACAGGAGACCACACTGTCCTTCCAGCTGATCCAGTTGGGACTGTTGAATCGGTAGACCTCAAACATGCACAAACCACTGACCAGGTTGTTCGCCGAGTAAGTGATTTAATTAAGCGTGGCCAGAGACCAACAGCGAGAGAGAGAAAACAAGAAGTTAAATGAGACAAAACTTCTTCTGCATGAATGGGATAACCTTTATACGGACCAGGATGGTATACTAAGACGGCATAAAGGAACTAGGACCCAAATTATTGTACCCAGACAGCTTCGTCCAACTATCCTCATGGAACTTCACGAAAACATGGGCCACCTTGGGGTAGACCGCACATTAGGTCTGGCTAGAGAGCGCTTCTACTGGCCTCACATGCAGAGAGACATAGAGCACCACATTGGACATGTCTGTCAATGCGTTAAGCAAAAAATCCCCTCACTAAAGACAAGAGCCCCATTAGAACCTATTGTGACCACCTCACCTTTTGAACTGATCAGCATTGACCTTCTTCATTTAAAAAAGAGTACTGGAAGGTACGAGTATATCCTAGTTGTCATGGATCATTTCACACGTTATGCCCACGAGAAGCAAGCCAGCTATGGCAGTTGCCCAAAAACTTTACAGTGATTTTATCATCCGGTTTGGCTTTCCGCTGAGGATCCACCATGATCAAGGGAGAGAGAATCACCTCCATCAGGAGCTTGAGAAACTGTGTGGCGTGGAATATTCTCGTACGACCCCCTATCATCCCCAAAGGAACGGTCAGGTAGAGTGATTCAACCAGACACTTTTGGGCATGCTTCGGACCTTACCAGAGACCCAAAAATCGTGTTGGGCAAAACACTTGAACCATGTGGCGCATGCATATAACTGCACAATACATGAATCAACAGGCTACTTGCCGTTCTTCCTCCTCTTTGGTCGTCAGCCCCGTCTGCCGATAGACTTAATGTTTGGAATTGAAGGTCAAACAACCATGAGAACCACTCAACAGATACATCTGAGAGCCACATCAGAGTGTGGACAAGAGAAGGACCGTCGAACCCAGTGTGAAAACAGTCAACCAAGCTTTTCTAAGCCGGAACATAGGCCCCGACGACAGACACGTCCACCTACGCTTCTGACGTACAACACAACACAGCACAACAGTGGTGTTGAAGGTCAGTTACCTCTTCCTCTCATCTCACTTGAGGTGCAGGTCCAGCCCTTCAGCAGTTCCAGCTCCACCCAGCATCCAACGATCTTCGGCCGGCTGCAAAGGAAAATACCTACAGTATCCATCACTGCCTCAACCCATGTTTCAACCGGTTAACCAGTACCCAGTACATCCATCCACCATGTACCAGCGGAGAGGTGGACTATCTGTAACCATAAACTCTGGCCACCCACCATTACCTAGCTAGGCTTCCAAAAGAACTTTAAGCTAATAAATTCGTTTTAAATAAAACATTGCACTTAGGTTTCCGTTTACTTCCTGGTGCTATGAATGAATACTTTTAATAATAGAGTGTATCCTATAAGGAGATGTTACCGCCAAAGTCAGTTGCTGCAGCCTTGTGTAAGAGAGTTATCAGTCAGGATAATGTTAAGTAGTCTAGTCCAGTTGTAACATTTCCCATATAAGTTTAATACCTAGACGTGTGTACTGTTTCACATATGCAGTGTCGGGGATGACACTTTTCTTTGGAGGGGAAGATTGTTAGGGGGTAAACTTGAAGCCTGTGATTCGTGGCGTGACGAGTTCGGGAAGTCCGTGATGCGTGGCATATATAAGACGTAGAGCTCGAACATCCAGGACAGTGAGCACGAGGAAAAAACGTTCAAAAACGTGCGAGGAAATGAATGTATTTGTAAAGAAATACACAGTTGAAGTGCTACGTGTTTATTGTGTTTATTGCGTTATTGTGGGACGCGGGGAACATAAATCATTCAGAATATGGTGGGTACAGTGCTTCTGTCCATGGAGAAGGAATACGTGAGAGGCTTATTTGACATAAGTAAAGAACAACTCTCATTTTTTTTATTTAACAAGTATCGAAGTGATCCTGTTGGTGTTGCTCGTTTTTCTCTTCCATCATTATTGATCTGTTTTTTGTATGACGGAAATGTTGACCGGTTTTATTCGTTTATCGATCTGTGGGAGCAATTATGTCTTCGATGTGAAGAATACCCTCGAAGGGTATTCATGAATTGGCGCTTTAGAGTCTGCAGAACACAAAAGAGAGAACACTCAGGAAAATGGCTCCCTCTCGAAACTCTACAACCCTGTCAGCCAGTTTTGAACCGAAACGAACATTTCTTTGAAAATCGCCGACCCCAACTAACAAGCCACTGCAAGAGGTGTGTGAGAACCGAGTAAAGTGACATTTTGTGAGTTATTGTCAAATCTTTCTCCAGTTATAGACGCTAGTCGATTTGGATAGCAATCCAATTGGATAGCAATCCTTTGTGATGGAAATGATCGGAAAGGCTTATAATACATGACTGAAAACGTATATCGCAGTCAGAATCTGCAGGTTACAGAGCTTTTACAGAGCGTGCGTAGGAAGCCATCATTTTTTTAACGAACAAAGTTTAAAGTAAAGGATACGTGTCATCGAATTTAATGTTTATCTCAACTGAAGAATAGACAGAACACTCAAAAAATCGGCTTTGTCACCACTCTACGAACCGAAACAGAAAGTTCGTTAATTGAAAATTACTGAACCCTAACTCCTCTGTAGATAGAGTGTTTCGCCAAGTCATAATAATTAACTCCTTGTTTCCATTTCAGCGCTGTCAGCTCCATTTCGCTGTTAACGTCGATTAGTTCACAGTTGTTTTCTTTCAAGAAAGGAAGATAATTCATAGATATATGAAGAAGTCATCTTTACACATCATTGTGGCACAGGTTGAAAGTAAACGATACATGTCACTGATCGATGTATAAAACACCCTCAAGGTATAATCATAAATTGGCGCTTTAGAGTCTGCAAAACATAAAAGAGAGAACATCACTCAAGAAGTCGGCTTTCTTTCGAAACTCTTCAACCCTGTCATTGAGTTTTGAACCGAAACGGACATTTCTTTAAAAATCACTGACCCAACCACTGGCAACCATCCCGTAAGAACATCTAATTACCTTCCAAATAACCGCTAAGCTCTTTTCATTGTTAGTGTTTATCACAACTGAATAATAGACAGAACACTCAAGAAGTCGGCTTTTTCGCCACTCTACATGCCTTTCAGCGATTTATGAACCGAAACAGAAAGTTTTTTAATTGAAAATTACTGAGCCCTCGCTCCTTCATTGGATATGCAAATACGTGTTGATATTATTCAACAATTTGTTTTTCGAGCATGTGAGACAGTTTGAATGGTTTTATTCGTTCATTCGCGAGGACAAAATGTTTTTGAAGCGTAGAATACCCTCGAGAGATAATCATGAATTGTCGTTTTAGACTGAATCCTCAAAACATTTAAGCAAGACCACTCAGGAAACCAGCTTTGTTTCGCAGCTCTATAACACTGTTAGCGAGCTTTGAACCGAAACGGAGATTTCTTTGAGTCTTTCAGTGACGCAAACCAACTAACCGCACATTAGCCATCACGTACGAACAACTAATTTTCTTTCAAATTGTCCTTAATTTCCAATTATTAGAGTTCATCATCTCCGAAGATAAGGAGAACACTGAAGAAGTCGGCTTTATTTTGCAACAATTCTACAACCCTTTCAGCGTGTTTTGAACCGAAACAAATATTTCTTTGAAAAATTACAGAGCCCAAACAGCCAGCCACTAATGACTATCCGTAAGAACAACTTATTACTCTACAAATGTTCACTTAACTTCCCGGCCCAAGAGAAAAAAAGCAACGAAAGCGGCCTCCTTTAGCAAACTCTATAAAAGCCTTTCAGTGAGATGAGCCGAAACGGCGATTTCTTTGAAAATCACTGAACCCTAAATCTTCGCCCAATAGTTGCATACAACATTATTACCAACGGAGTGCTTAAGTGGACGATATGAGTGGATATACTAGCACCCAAACAGTCTGTTACTAAACTCTGAGAGTCCGATCAAAAGGTAAGTTTTCATTTTCATTCTACTCGAGTGTGCTTGTGTACTGTATTTCCACTGAAATAAAATCATAATCATATGGGATACGAAGTTAAGCATATTGTACTATTTAGTGCATTTTGAATACGCTAATTTACAGGAGGTTGTCTGGAGTCTTCTGAGCTTTCGATGCCAGGACTATTTTGGTATTCTTTTAGTGAAAAGCCAATCTCTCGGCGTCTATCCGACATTGCTTCAGTTTGCTTTGCTAATGTTTCGAGGATACGTAGTCCTCAAGTTTAAGAAGCGAGTAAAGCGACATTTTGGGAGTTCTCGTCCAATGGCTCTAGGCTATTTGGATATTGACGACGGACTTGTAACAGAAGGGCTTAAAGCTTACTCAGTGATAGAGACTGGAAAAGTAAATCACCGTCAGAATCTGCAGGTTACAGTGCTTCTGTTCGTAGTGGTGGAATACCTGTTACTTATTTATATATTATATTTATTCTTGTAAACTCATGAATTAAGTGCAATTAAATCCACGACGAACCTAATGATGGTAGCGTTGGGTCTGAAGTTCAAGAAGCGAGTACACCGATATTTTAGGAGTGGAAAAAATCGCCTAAATTTTCTTCGGTTATCAAGGCTAGACTATTTGGATATTAATGACTGTAACTGAAATGATCGAAAAGGCTCAGTTTAACGGTAGAGAGTGAAAGAGTATATCACTCAGAATCTGGAAGTTACAGCGGCGTTTCTTTTTCCATGGGGTGTAATATTTGGGAATCTTTCATTTGACATAACTAAATATAAAGCAAGGTTTCAAAGTCAAGGATATGAGTAATTCTGAAAGAGTTTCCCTCTTTTTCAGCACAATTAATCTGTTCGTGAATCCTGTAAGACATTTTGACCGGTTTTATTCGTTTGTTTTTGAGACGTCTTCAATGTGTACAATACCCTCGAGGGAAAAATCATGAAATGGCATTTTAGATTCTACAGCACATAAAAGAAAGAACACTCCAGAATTCGGCTTTCTTTCGCAGCTCTGCAACCCTCTCAGCGAGTTTTGAACCGAAACGAAGATTTCTATGAAATCAATGACCCAAACCAACTAACCGCTGATAACCATCACCCTCGAGGGACAATCATGAATTGGCGCTTTAGAATCTACAAAACATTTAATAAAGGAGACCACTCAGCTTTGTATCTCAGCTCTATAACATTGTCAGCAAGCTTTGAACCGAGACGGAGATTTCTTTGAGCCTTTCACTGGCGCAAACCAACTAACAGCTGGTAAACATCACGTACGGAAAACTAATTACCTTCAAAATTGTTCTTAAGTTTTTTTTTCCATTATTAGTGTTTATCATCTTCGAAGAAAAGAGAAAACACTGACGAACTTGGCTTTATTTCGTGTGCAACTCTACAACCCTGACAGCAAGTTTTGAACCGAAACAGAGATTTCTTTGAAAAATCACTGAACCCAACCAGCCAGCTACGAATGAATATCCCGCAAGAACAACTTATTACCTTCCAAATTTTCGCACAAAAGTTCTCACACAAAAGAAAACACTCAAGAAGCCGACTTTCTTTCGCAACTTTACAACTCTTTCGGTGTGTTGAACCGAAACGAAGATTTCTTTGAAAATCGCTGAACCCTAAATCTTAGCCCAATAACTACAGACCACATTGTTACAAACAGAGTGCATACGTGCATGATATGCATATACGTTCAGATATATTAGCGTGCAAACAGTCTGCTACCAAACTCTGAGAGTCCGATAGCAAAGGTAAGTTTCATTTTCATTTTGATTCTACTCGAGTGTGGTTGGGTACTGTGTTTTCACTGAAATAACATAATAATTATGTGCGATGCGAAGTTTAGCATACATTACAATTGTGTGCGTTTTGGCATTCGCGTATCTTCAGGAGGTCAGCTGGAGTCTCCTGTGCTTTCAGTGCTAGGACTATTCGAATTTTCTTGTAGTGACAATTCAATCTCTCGGCCGCGTCTAACCAGCACTACTACAGTTTCATTTGCTAATGTCTCGAGGATGCGTAGTCCTGAGGTAGAGGAAGCGAGTAAAGCGATTCAGTTATCGACTCTAGGCTATTTGGATATTGATGACTTTGTAACAGAAATAATCAAAAGGGATTTAAGTTAAATGATAGAGAAAAAACGTAGATCACAACCAGAATCTGCGCTTACAGCGCTTCTGTCCATAGCGGTGGAATACATGGGAGACCATCTTTTAACACAAGTAAAGAACAACTCTCATTGTTTTTTATTTAGCAAAGTTTCAAAGTGATCCTGTTTGTGTTTCTCTTTTTTCTCTTCCATCGTTCTTGATCTGTCCTTGTATGAAAGAAATGTTCACCGGTTTTATTCCTTCATTTGCGAGAGGAAATATGTCTCAGTCGATGTGAAGAATGCACTCGAGGTTGGCGCTTTAGAGTCCACCTGAGTGACTCAGCAAGTGGGCTTTCTTTCGCAACTCTACAACCCTGTCAGCGAGCTTTGAACCGAAAAGGAGAGTTCTTTGAAAATCACGGAACCCTAAATCTTCGCTCAGTAGTTCCAGATCACATTATTACCAACATATATCAAACTCTTTGATATACTAGCACCCAAACAGTCTCCGCTCAAACTCTGAGAGTCCGGTCAAAAGGTAAGTTTTATTTTGATTCTAATTGAGTGTGGCTGTATAGTTCATCTGGTGTTTTCACGACTAAATAACATATGATGAAAAGTTTAGCATATTCGTGTTCTATGTGTTTTGAGCTGTTTTGGAATTCGCTCATTTCCAGGTGGTTGTCGTCTTTTGGCCAGAATTCACTCTCTCTGCATAAAACAAGTACTGGTACAGTTTGCTTTGCTAATGTCTCGAGCATCTACAAGAAGCTAGTAAAGAAGCATTTAAGGGAGTTACCGTCTAATTTTTCTTCTATCATCAAGGCTATACTGTTTGGATATTGATGACTTTGTAACAGAAAGTTTAACGGTACAGACTGAAAGATCATATCAACCATAAGTAAAACACAACTCTTATTTTTCATTGAGCAAGGTTTCATCGTGAAAGGTGTAAGTAGTCCTGTAAGCATTTCCCTTTATCTCTCTTGCATCATAATTGATCTGTTCTTGAAGCATGCAAGGAATTTTGACAGATCTTATTCGCTTGTTTATGAGAGCAAATGTATTTTGATTTGTAAAATACCCTCGAGGGATAATCATGAATTGGCGCTTTTAATTAGCAACTCTACAACCCTGACAGCGAGTTTTGTACCGAAATGGAGACTTCTTGAAATGTACTGAATCCAATTTACTAAGAACTGATAAACACTCCGTACGAAAAAGTAAAGATCTTTCCATTCAAGTGTTTATCAAAAGTGTTTATCAAGTGTTTATCACAAACGAAGAAAACTGAGAAAATACCTAAGAACCTAGCTCTCTTTTGCAAGTCTGCAACCCTTTCCGCGAGTTTTGAACTGGATCAAAGAGTTCTTTGAAAATCGCCGCACCCTAAATCTTCGCTCAATAAAAGTTCCAGACTACATTATGACAAACAGAGTGCTTTAGTGCGCATACTTTTTAAATATATTAGCCGTCGCAGAAACAGTTAGTCGTCATTGATCTGTTCTTGAATCTTGTAAGACGTTTTGACCGGTTTTAACCGTTTGTTTGTGAGAGCAGTTATGTCTTCCATGAGTAAATACCCTCGAGGGATCGCCATGATTTGGTGCGTTAGAGTCTAGAAAACATAAAAGAGAGAACACTTAGGAAGTCGGTGTTCTTTCGCAACTCTACACGCCTGTCGGCGAGTTTTGAACCGAAACGGAGATTTCGTTGAAAATCGCTGACCCCAACCAACCAACCTAGTTCCGGCTTTCCATTAATAGTGTTTACCTCAGGCGAAGAAAACAGAGAACACTCAATTGATGTCGGCTTTCTTTCGTCTACAACCCTTTCATCCCTGAACCCTAAATCTTCGCTCAATATAGTTCCAGACTACAATATGACAAACAGAGTGCTTTAGTACTGAATATAATTTATTAGCGCACAAACAGTCTGCTTTCAAGGTAAGTTTCATTTTGATTCTCCTCGAGTGTAGATTTATACGCCACCTAGTCTTACCAAGGTACGAAGGTTAGCATATATATTTATATGTTTTGGACTTTGCTCATTTCCAGGGGATCGTCTGTAGTCTCTTAATCTTTCGCTATTAGGACTATTTAAGTATTCATTTAGAAACAACGCACTCTCTGTCTTTCGGTGGGTTATCTGCTCTACTACATCGTCTTTGCTAATGTTCGAGCATGCCTCACGAGGAACCTAATTATGATAGGATTAATTGGGCCTGAAGTAGATGAAGCGAGTAAAGCGGCATTTATTTAGAGCTTATTGAGATCACGTGTTTTTAAGTTTACCGCTGACCAGTTGCTATTTTTTCGATAGAATCGCGGACTCTAGCCAGGTTAACTTGTTTTAATCAGGTCCGGGTTGTTCGGAAGCCGGCTAACGCATCCCAAAATGTTAACCGAAGTATAAATTTTTCTTGTATAAAAATGTTTTAACTGCTTATGTTTTGTGTAGTTGAGATTATTCAAGCTCAAAACAGAAGGCCAAACAATATGAACAGAAAGTTGCAAAACTCAGATCAAACTTCTTGCTTATCCTGAGATAGCTTACACCGGCTTTGAACAACCCGGCCAAGGAGCTCCGCTTTTTGGCTTGGCTAAATCTATATATTATATATCAAGAAAAGGGCTTAAATAAATCATCAACATCACTGTGTCGAGGATGATCTTATACAAGTGCTGAGTTTAACTTTAATATTTCTTTTCCATTGACATATATGGTAGTACAATAGGGCAATTTTACAAGATTTTACCTTCGTCATTAGGCATGCAGTACATGGAATTACAAGCGAATACCTGACAACAATAACAACAATCTAAGTCTGCTATAACAATCAAAAAACGACTTGTTATTATGTCGAATTGTAATTTCACTACTATGTTGGGAATTTTTTGCAAAAGCTTTCCGCAGCGTAATTTGAGTTACTTCATGAAATGTTTCAGACACATTTAACGTGCCATTACTTAAGGGAGAAACAGCTACTAAACTAAACTCTGCTACCTCCGGAGAAAAAGTATTTTTTAGCCTTTTTAGTCGCAAATTGACTTTTACTTTTATTTTTATCGCAACCTCTCACAGATGTTGCTTACCTAGTCCTTTTTTGTTCCCCACAATCATAGTATATATTTTTCTTCGAACTAAAACTTGTCCATTATTTGGGAATCCATTTGATTGTTTTAAAAACCAGGTGGTTCCATGATGAATATAAAATGTACACTGGTTAAGAAAAAGCTTTTAAAAAATCTTTGAAACCCAAAATTTCGGTTATCATTTGATTGTGACATCAAAAATTAAAAAGACTATTTGTTTTGAATATCTTTTAAATATCTTGTGGATACAATATTTTCACAGACCGGTTACATATTTGAAATATGATCATTCTAGTAGACACCATGTTCCATACTGTTTTAATGATTATCCAGCCCACTTAAGAACAAAGACAAAGGGTTTATTCTATGTTGTCGACAATTTCATTCTCTAGCAAGATGCTGTTTGTGTTCGCCATTCAACTTATAAGTGCGCTGCTGATGTTCCAGCCTGTTGTGGCGAGCTACAGCTGTGACCAGGCTGACTGGTCAGTTAGCCTGGACAGGATAGGTTGGTCCAGGTGTCCCAAAACTAACACATACCTCAGAGGATTATGGCGGAACCAACCACAATATGGAGATGAAAGAGTTGGACGCATCGAATATGGAAGGTGCTGCCCAGCGACTGAACACGGTTATGCCAATCAGCCTGCAACCTGCTCAAATGCAAACTGGCAACACACATTGAATGGGTGAGTTATGGGAAATTGAAGATCACTGATCAAAACTTAAGCCACTGGAATGAAGAAATTATAGACAATTAAAGTTCAAGTTTTTATTGTATCCTTAACGCAGTTCATTTAATACTATTTCAGATGGCATAAATCTACCCAAGTTCTATCACAAATAACATTTTCTTATTGGCTACGCTACTGACTGTCTATTCTGTTGTAGATATTGAGTAGTCTAAGCAGTGTGCGGTTTTTAACAAAATAGCGGCCACTTCTTTTCCTTTTTGTTTTGTCTGTGAGAAGGTTATGATAAACTTATGAACAACTCAGAGACTAGTGCTAACATCTCAGGTTCATATTTTAGCCTGGGCAGTTTGCCCGATTTCAGACCACGCGATGATACTCTTGAGAATTATTTCTTTCAGAGTTTCACGCGTCGCGTGTTTAAATATGAATGAATAATATTAGATGGATACACAATTCTGCAACGGGAATTCAAAACAAACCCCCCAAGCTAAAAAGGTTCATTGTTTATGCGTGGATGGAATATTGCGATTGAAATCGTTTGTAGCTGTTTGTAGTTTGTTGCTGTTTCTCTACCATGAAAGTTGTGTATTTCACAGTGAAGGATCCCGTGAAGAGCATAACTTTCTCTTCTTTGATATTTGTTTGACGAAAGTTTCTATTGTCATTTAGTAACAATGTTTGGGCGTTGTGTCCAACTGGCTACTACTTGAACGGCCTGGATTTGGACAAGGGACCACCTGCATTCTTAAACAACATTGACAAGGGGCAATGCTGCCATCCGCAGCATCATCCCAACAGTTATGAACACTGTTACGATGAAGACGTTGGCCTTTCGTTCGACAAAATCGGTTGGAGCACTTGCAAACAAGAGGGCTATTACATGACTGGCTTTTACAAAAGCAGCTGCAATAGCATTTACTGCATTGAAAGGTTCAAATGCTGCAAGATGAAGGAAGGTAGTTTTATTCTTCCTTATTCCCTCTTGAATCTGAAATCATACGCTTACTATACGACTTTGTAAGAATCGCTACAACAGTTGCAATCAATGACTTGCAACCATCGATGTTTTGGCAACGAGCGTCAAATTAGTAAGGGATTTTTTCAACAAACCTAACTCCGAACTAGGTTCTTAGTTCATTTGATCACTTTTCTTACAGCTGTTGTTAATGGTGGATGGAGTGCCTGGGGAGAATTTGGAGAATGCAGTGTCACCTGTGGAGTTGGAACGAAAGTGCGTTCGCGTACTTGCACCAATCCCCCTCCGTCTGCTGGTGGAGCCGACTGTTCAGGACCCAGCAAAAGTACAACATCTTGTAATGATGGCCCATGCACTGGTAAGCGACTTAAGTTAATGGCAATATAAGTGTAGCAATCTTCCTAGAAATGTGGTTAGCACTCAACCATAAATTAGATACTCAGTATTATATAGAGACGATATTACATGACCGCGCGGAGATACGAAATTTATCTTCGAGTGTTGAAAAATATTTCACGAGTGAGCATTCATCAACACGAGTTTTAAGTGTAAAAGATCTCATTATTTTTCCTCAAGAGGGCACGGTAACGAATCCTGCAATCTGATTGGTTCTGAGCTCGGTCCTCATTTTCATACCTCTCTGACCAAGGTCACGGTAACGCGAACGCGGGCGAAATTGTCGTGTTGGTCAATTTTGTACGTGAACTACTGGTAATCGTCAATCTCTGCCCTTTTTACACTTCTATCGACAATTAATTTTTAAATGGCACGGAAACTCACTGTAAGTAAATTTAATTGAATGTTGAATACCTTGCTTGTTCACATGGCAAATTGGACTTCTATTTGACAATCGTTGTTACAATTTGCCCCTGTGTAGTTGACGGAGGTTGGAGTGACTTTGGAGACTGGAGTTCGTGCAGCAAAAAATGTGGAGGGGGCATTAGGAAGCGCAGGAGATCTTGTACCAGTCCCCGTCCGTCAAATGGGGGCAAGTGTTGTACTGGAGACAACCTGATGGTAGAGCTCTGCAATACTAAGCCTTGTGATAAAGGTAAGTAAAATTAAGGGCTCGAATTTGACTTTATATGATATCCATCATCTGGTAAAAAAATGAAACAGGGATAATGGTTACACAGTTGATAGGTGGGATTTTTGTTCTTCTTCAACTCGGAAAAGTCACATGTTGCATGAATGTCCTAACTCTATAATGCCAGGCCAAGCTCTACGCAACACCGTGATGGTGTTGGTGGTGGTGGTGGGGATTATTATTACGCGAACGAACACGTTTCTTTTCGTTAGTTCTTTACATTGGTTATGTCATTGCAGTGAATGGTAAATGGTCTAAGTGGTCGGCGTTCAGTGAGTGTAGCAAGACCTGTGGTCCAGGGACGAAATCTCGAAAACGTACCTGCACCAAACCACCCCCCTCAGGAGGCGGAAAAAAATGTAAGGGGAAAAACGAACAGAAGAAGAACTGTAACCTTAGAAGATGCCCAGGTAAAGAGATAATCAATTTTCATTTTAATCATTTTAAAAATATATTATGAGACATGTGAATATATGAAAAATCAAGCAATTGACCTCGCTCCCAATGTGTGACTTCATAGCTCAGTTGGTAGAGCATCGCACCGGTATCGCGGAGGTCACGGGTTCGAATCCCGTTGAAGTCCTGATTTTTTTCAGGCCTCCTCTTTCCAATTGCTTAAATTGGAAAATATACAGTGATAATCATTCTTCACTTTCATCTACAACCGCATTTCATAAATGAATTATTTCGTATACACATCACATTCGTTCGTATCGTTGAGGTCATGGATTTAAATCCCGTTCAAACCTGGTTTCTTTTCCAGGCTTTAATTTCACTGCGGCTTAATTAAGTAGATAACTTCAATGATCATCCATTGCTTTGTAAAAGATAATATATTTTGTGATCAAATATAACGAGTATGTGTCCGGGAAGAAGCACTTCTCTCCCATTTTTTTCTCGCCGTTTTATGTACTGCTCTCCAACAAGCAGGACGACCGGAACAAACTACAGTAACTAAACCTAGGAAACGTATAAGTGACAAAATGTAATGGTACTTCACGCACTGAAATTTTCAAAATTTGAAGCCCTTAGGTATATGAATTCGAGTTTCAGAGAAAACATTTTCTTAAAAAATAAAGTAACAAGCTAAACCACCAGGGTTGCTGTGACTGAACTATGTACAGCGTATTTCTAGTACACTAGGTTTAGAACTTACTTTTTTGTTATCGTTGAACACCTTTTTTTGGATTGTAAGGAGATGATTTTTTAAATTTGAGATAAATAAAACAGCTTTGCTTTTGCCCGGAACTGCTCGTGCGCAGTGCACTTGACAGCACAGCTGAACAGGTCGGTTGCAAGTAGCACATCAGCTGCATGCTTCAAAGTCGCCGCCCTTGAAACGAAACTGTTCATGGAACAAAAGGAGAATTCATTTACTTGCAAAACATTTTGCACGATTTTCATTTCGCAATAAATTAAAAGGGTCCGAAATTAAAACTTTCCGATATTTTTAAGCGTCTGAAATATTTACAGTACATTATAAAGCTTTCAAAAAGTGCCGAAGCTTTTAGTTTCTTTTATGGAGTGAACTAGCTCTAGTTGAGACACGGCTTGAGATACGTAACGGCTTGATGGAGTATGTGTTATTTTCTCGTTGGTGCATTTGTAAAACCTTGAGGTTGCAGTAAAACTATTCTTTTCATAGATGTTGTTTCTGTGTAATTCGTGTTGTTGGCGCAAACTTACTCTAGCTGTTTCAGCAAAGTTTCATGCACACCTAAAAATAAAAGTTTACTAAGAAAGAAAAACACCTAAGTGATAATAATAAACCTTAAGGGAACAAGGATGGCTTGCGATGGAGAAGATTGACACGGATTACAAATGACGAACTTGAAAAATTTAGGCTAAATTTTTCAATATGCGCAAACCCTGATGGAGCTCTTTTAAGCCTAAAACAACACAACCAAGTGGCCACTGATGTTTTTTTTTTTTCATAATAATGCAATTTCATTACTACTTTAACAGGCAGGTATGGATATGGGAAGTACAAGGGTTGAAAGGTAAGTACATTCTTGCGAAAGTAAAAATGCTGTTAAAATTACTGAGTATGTGTTTTTGTGTGTACAGCTTACAGAACGCATAATCATTCTTGCAGATCAATAAGACGGCCTGGAAACAATTGGGCGCACCACACCAGTTTCAAGGATTTAGCGTTTATGTTGTTTAATCACGGGGAAATTAGAGCGTAGGAATTCTATTTAAGGGAGATATGTTTAACTTACGACATATCATATTAATGATTTTGAAGGCAACATGTCACGTGAATAAATAGTTGACATAACTGATGTATCAGTTTTAGTTTTAAGGATTTAGCGTTTAGGTTGTTTAATCACGGGGAAAATTAGAGCGTGAGAATTCCATTTAAGGGGGATATGTTTAACTTACGACATATCATATTAATGATTTTGAAGGCAACATGTCACGTGAATAAGTAGTTGACAAAACAGATGTATCAGTTTGCTTTTTGCTGTTTAGTGTTAGGAAAAATAAAGCCGTTTAAAATGTCACACACGTCTTTGTAGTGATTTATTGCTATTTAGTAATCGTACTTGGATGAATAATTGTCAGTAGGAGGAGGACAGTCGCTCTTTTTCCACGAAATTTTCCCTTGCAGCTCAAGGGTGGTGCTCTAAAGTGAAAAGCCACTGACACTTATATTCAGCTCGTTAAACATTTCGGGGAGACTGAGTTCATAGCCACCTCGTTCCCATGGTCTTTCCAAGATGGCGGACTCGAAAGAGTTTTTTTTTCCTCGCTAGGTTTGCAATCGTAGTTTTTTTCCTCGCTAGTTTTGCCATCTTAGAAAGACCACTGGAACAAGCTAAGGTTGGGTCACAGCTTAACCTAGTTATCACCCTGACGATTCCTGAAATCGTAATGCTCAAGACAAATTCGAAGTTCCGAATGTTTGACAAAATGCCTTTTTCAACCCTCTTCAAGAAAGAGTTAAGCTTGCAGGCTTGAGAAATGCCAAATTCTTCAAGATATTTCAGTTTCCCACAGTTGAAAACTGGAAAGTGTTTTTCAAACCACCCCAGGCTAGGACTGCTGAAGGCAAATTTATACAATATTATCATATTTAACTGCAGACTACTACAGGTTGAAAGAAGTCTTCAGAGCGGCACCCTTTCGCTATTTTACACGAATTCATTTGTAGTCAAATAAAGATCAAGTGTGGCATATGACTAATCTGAGATAGTCAAGACATTCACTGTTTCGCAATAATCAAGAGCTCCATGGCAATTGTCTACACACACGGAATAATACATAGCCTCATTTTCACCATCTCGAGGAGTTCCGTTAAAAGAGGCGTCAATTTGAGCTCGTTCCTTCAGTCTGTGACCTTAACACTTCCAGATACTTCGTCCTTTGACCAACAGAACCATCCTGCGCTTCTAGCCCACCTTCGTCCTACTACGCGTTCTACGGCAACTGTCTTTGCGAGAAATTTATACAAACTAGCCTCAAATCATGGTTCGTCCTTCAGTTAAGATAGGTAGGTAGGTAAAGTCTGCACGCCAACCAAGTGGCTCATCATGCCTGAGCTTATCCCGGCGGTTTCTGTAGCATGGAGCGACTAAAAGTATTTCCACCTCCCACCCCCCCCCCCCCCAGCAATTTTGCCGGTACCCATTTATACACCTGGGTGGAGAGAGGAACTGTGAGAATTAGGTGTCTTGCCCAAGAACACAACTCAATGTCCCCGGCGAGGGCTCGAGCATTAGCTATTTTAACCCTATTTTATTATAATATGGCTTGTGTTTGTAGCCGATCTAACGCGCGCTCTGATTGGTTAATTCTAGTGTATCGTTCTCCCGTAATTACGGGTAAAAGCCTTATAATAAACTACTTATTAACATCAAACGTTTAGTCTTTACGGAAAAATAGCAAACCTCGACTTTGCCGTATAGATATCGCTCGGTCAGTACGTCAAGGTCTCGGTTTGAGATTTCCAGCAAAGACCACACTCTCGAATAAGTAGTTATATAGCTTAGTGATTCCATTTCTGCAATTTTGTCATTGAAAAGGCGTTAAAGAGGGGAGAAAACCTAGACGCAAGTCTTAGCTGATCATATAAATCATTCATTTGTCAAAACCTGTGTCAGTAGCCCATCGCTGGGAGCGAGCAACTACTCCATATTCCTGTCACGGCGCTTTCACAGACCGATCTATTTTTAGTTTGAATTTACCGCGAATTTTTCAGATCCCCGCAGGAACCTTGGTGACCAATTACAAGGACGGACTTAATGTTTTGGAACACGACAATAGAGAGGGAATTAGCGAATTGTACTATCTCGACACGTCCACCCTGGGGTCGCCATTTTTTTCCTTACCGATGCGCGCTCATGTAGACCGGAACTGACCTATTTGGCGGGAAAAGAAGCCTAAAAGTAGACCGGTCTGTAAAAAGTGCCTTAACTGGTGAACTGGTCAGTTCAGAGAGACATTTGCCGGACCTCTTGACTCGCTATATGCGTTTAGAAATCGTCATTGCTACGAGATACATTTAAGAAATAAAGGGTTAGTGAATTTAAGTTAATGCTAAGATAGAAAACAATTGCTGAAAAGGCTTTCAAAGTGCTCGTTTCGCAAAATAAACATTTTTTTGAGAACCTGTCACTTTCGAAACGAGGCATTTTGGACGTAGAGCCTCGCTATATCCTTTTCTTTAGTCCTCATTGAGAAAAGAAAATAAATTTTGTCACTGTTTTCGAAGAGCCCGTGTCGTAAAATAAACATTTTCGTAAACTTGGTATTTGCTCTGTTCTTTTCCTCTTTTAGTTTAACTCAGAGAGACTTCCATTCTACCGGTTAATGCCTCATTTCGTTTCGTTTCGTTCTGTTCCGTCTCGTTTCGTCCCGTTCATTTCGTTTCGCTTCGTTTCGACTTGCGGGCCCATTAACTGATCTTTTTGAGCTGCTGCTAAGGAAAATTTATTCCCATATAACCTCGTCATATTTAATTAGTTTAGAGTTATTTTGTGTGTTTTTCCATGATCATACATACTACATACATACTTTATTGTTACCTCCCCAATGGGGCTTTTCAGGAACAATTAAATTTAAATTACCGTTAAAATTAATTAAATTTAAGAAAACACTTACAACATTGTCTAAAATTGTGATCAATAAAAAGACTAAAAATAAATGAAGTTTAAGATCAGTAATACCAATGATTGTTGCCACTAGACCACACCCATGACCACGTGGCTAATTCTGAGAAAAATCTAAAAAAAATTAAGTACGATATGTTTTATGTGCAACAGTAATGCTGATAGTCAACTTCCGGAAATTGTGGACCTTGATTTCGTTCATTTTGCTAAGTGTAGACTGTCATCTCTAATAACGAGAATGGATGGATTTATTTTGCTTTTTCCAACAGTTTCTGGATGACTGATTTTTTAAACAGTGTCACAATTAAGAAATAGAAAGTAAATTGGAAATGACTTTATCGCTATTGCAAATCGTGAATACAGTTTCAGTCTTTCTCAGAAAAATTTATATCTCCTAGTAAGGGCTTGTTTACATGACTTTTTGTATGATTTTAAAAAATGTTTTCCGGGGGACTCTTCAAAAGTCTTAACTTCTTTAATTCCATATTCTTCAGGGAAACTGTGTAGATTTATTGTGGGCCTTAGTACTAGTTATCGGAAGACCAATATTTTTCTTTATAGAAATGCAGCCCCTAGTAAAATTGATAAGATTTATCAAAGACTAAAACAAGCACGATTACCTCAGCTTTATTTTGGATTTTAGGCGAAATTTGAATTTAACCTTACCGCATGACAATTTATAAAAAATCTGAACGTGGGAAAATTTTAGGCGCGAGCGTCCTTAGCAATCTTATCTTTCATTCTCTCTCACTATTTTCGCTCCTACATGAAGCAATCGACCTGCTACGGAACAAACTCAGACAAATATTTTATTAGCATAAATGTTTTGACTTAACAAAGTTAATTCGTCGAGTCATCCCAGTTAAATTTAAATAGTTAAAATGCAATTTATGATGACATAGGATTGACATACAGTAAAATATTTATTAAGCTACCTAAATTTGCTGCACAAACGTTTTGTGAACTGGAAAATGTCCTTATCAGTAAAATGAGTACACGCAGAAAAGAATATTAAAAAAAACTAAGATGAAAGACGTTCAAGCCTTATTAATATTTTTTAAGGACATTTTAGCATTCCGGCAGTGGACTATTAGTGACGTTATGCTTATATCATCGTGTTTCAGTGGTTCTGTGCAAATCGTTTGTACAGTTCACTTTCTATGAGCAACGCTTTATGCTGGATGCTGGACGCTTTATGCTGGATCCATGATTTTTCTTAGGAGGGGATGCACCAATAAGGGATGGCGTAAGTAACTACCAGTTATGTTATAAAGCCGCATGTCATCTCAGGGGGGAGGGGGTGCGCACTCCCTGCACCCTCCCCCTTTATCCGATCTGGTTTGAGAAACAAATCGTTTAACATTGTAAAATATACACACAAATATTATAAAGACAACACCAGTATAGCAATTGTTCTTATTGACAGAACTCATTTACGAGTCTATCCTCGGACAAATTCCTTAAAGTAAATTGGTTTCTACGTCACACGGAACAGTCAACAGTAGTATTATTAAACTCTTACTAACCGGGCGTCAGGGCCGTACTGGGGAATATTGGTCCGAGCTCGTGGCAGTGCGGGACAAGCGCAGCGATGTCCGTACAAAAAATATCCCCGGCCCACTATGGCTCGAACATGGTACGGTAGTGAATACATTTTTAAACGCACTTTGTTCGTTAAAAAATCAAAAATAATTTTTTTTTACCATTCCATGGAAACCGTCCGTATGTCAAAATCCCGACCAAGAAAGAACTAATTAGAACGCTCGGGCTTAGCTTCAGATTACCTTGCGATATAAAACATCTAACATCGGTATTACATTAGTAACTTGTCTAAGTAACTGTGAAAGCACTTATTCATGATTATGACAGCTACTCAAAACTTCACTTCCATGGCTAGTTCACAAGTGACTCATTTGAAGTCCTGGGCAACGTAATTTTATATTCATGTGATTGTTTGTTTCACTAGTGCTATTCTAGGAACTTATTGATGAGAAAAATTACTTACATTAACTAGTCTGCCCTATACATGAATAAAGAGCGTATCATTACATTAGTTTATAGTTTAGTAGATTGGTTTGTTATTCCAAGAAACACTGTTTCTTCAGGCGTCCCAGCCCATTGTCGCAGAATGAACTCCGATTTACTGCCATGCTTTTCCAGTTGACGAGATATTCGTCTGCGCCGCCTAAAAAACAAAACAGGAACTAAAATGGTTTGTTAGCGAAAAATTAAACTTTAAAATTACAAGCGGCTATAGTTTAGTACACCAAAACAACACGCGAGATCCGCATTCAGCAATTCAAATCGGGGTCATTCAAGGTTAAAAACAAAGATAGCTTAAGAAGTCCTACAATTTAAAAGAAAATTCTCGTTTCTCGTCTATTATTGAGCTTATTATTCTTTTTTTCTTGGATTTTAGTTTTTTTTATTTCATCTTAGAAAGTTACATACAATACAATTACAAATACATGTACACGCCTCTTTACAGATATTACACACCTTAACAACGAGCGCAGTACAAGATTATAATTGCATTAGTTTTCAATGTATTTGAATTGCCCCATTTTTTTAACATTGAGCTTATGACTTTCGTAACTAAAACGCTGCTTAGCAACATGACATATCCTCATTATTATAATGCCGGCATCGCTGGCATGTCACAATATGAACTTGTCTTCTCACCTGATCAGAGAGAAGTCACTCTGAAATTAAAAACAAAAACTATTGCAAAATTGCTGACCGATTACCTGCAGACAGCGATGGCAACGATCACCATGACAACAATCGCGGCAAGAGAAACACCAACAATAATCCACTTCGGTTGTGACGTATCCATCCGGGACTCACGTTGGGGAGGAGTACCTCCACCTGCATGATATGCCCGGATGTTGTAAACGTCTTTGCGGAGTTTAGATGAGATAGCTGCTGTCGACATTTTCAGAGCCTGCAGTAACGCATCCTGAGTCATGATGAAGTTCTCTTGCTCGATAGAATGTAGGATGACGTAAAAGGCTACGATTATGTCAGCTTGAACTTCTCGTGGAAAGTGTTTCAAAAGATGGACACCTGCTGTTCTGCCCGCACTGTTGATTGATCTATGACAAATTGGGCAAAGGAATGTTATTCATACATTTATGTGCATCAC
>OZ026600.1:5682860-5842860 GCA_964020085.1 Micromussa lordhowensis | reverse complement strand
ATCGCTTCGAAGACTCTTCAAGGAAACACCTTTTTAAAAGACATAGATGTATAGGCTATCGAGGGCGCTTTCCATCCGACCAAAAATTCTGAAAATTGCAAAACGGGGACAAATCAGGAATGGAACGGAAATTTCATGGGAACGTTTCTAGAATATCTGGAAATCGCCCCTAGTCATAACATTTTTCTTAATCCCTTTGACCTACCAAAGCATGATTTCTTGTCCTCAAGAAGCTGGTATCCTTTGTAACAAGAACACATTTGATGTCCGTGGTCCTCGACACAAACTTGCTGGCAGCCTACTTCAGAACTATTGCATCGCGCAATCGCTGTGAATTTGAAAATGTATTTCCCTTTAAGTATGGCACAAATACTAGTTGTACTATCAAGTAAGAAGACTGTAATCTTGAGCCAACATTCTCAGCTCATTAATAATTCATCAAGTTAAGACAAAGAAAATCACAACCGTGATCACTCACTCGTGTTTGATATATTACTTCTTATTCACAGTGCTACACTCATAACTTCAGTAGTACATCAAGTAAACTTACGTATGCAAGCGGTGCTATCCATGGGATCAACTTTAAATCCTTCATAGCAAGAACAATTCCGTCCACCGGGGAAATTGGTGCATGTCTGCATACAGTCGTTGGAATCCACGCACTCGTTGATATCTTATAAGAGTAAAATGATACAATGAACATTGGTCTGTTGGAATCTCTGATTATAGATCGAAATGCTAATCGAGACCGTTATAGGTCTTTGTTTCGTACATGTTTTCTCGTCATTAAGCGAAAGTGCACTTTGGTAAACAAAATAACTAAAATAGTGCAATTAGTATAGGTAATCATACGGTTTCGAGTTCAATTTGGTATTAATTTGCACGAGTTTTTCAAAAAGCTGAAATTGCACAAGCCGCTTCGGTATAAAATGTTTGTCATTGCTTTACATGATATCATTGGCCTACAAAATTTCTCATTGTCTTTCTGCCAATCATTATCCAGAATAACGATGTGTAATTTGCACTGGTGTTACACTTTTTGCACCGGTGTTACACTTTTTGCACTGGTGTTACACTTGAACTGCACTGCTCTCAGCCAATCAGAATCGAGTAATTTTTTCATAACATCATGACGACTTGACCAATCAGTTCCAAGGGTCAAAGATTAGGCACAGTGACAGAATGTAGCTTTTCTTTTGCCTTTTATGATAACTTCCGCTCAATTTCTAGGGTTTTGCACATCATGCCGGCATCATTTGGAGCATAAAAGTGAGACAAAACATTCGGCATTATGCTGGAATAATAGTCTAGACCTTGAGTAGGTTCATGAGAAATCTGATAGCACCTGCTGATCTCAAAATGAAAGAGATCTTTCCCATGTAAGCATGCTAGGGCATAACAGTGACGTCTTTTGAGAATAACAGTGAGATTTTTAAAGCTGATAGTGTTTTGTTCGTAACTTAGAAACCTTACCGCTGCAGGTGAAGCCATCATTCTGCATTTTAAATCCCGGATTACAGTCACACACATATGAACCAGGAGTATTAATACATGATTGGCTACATCCGGACACGTGATCAGTACATTCATCAATATCTAACGAGGAAATTAAAGAACATTGTAATTAAGGCTAAGATTTATTTTTCAGCTGTTATTGCAGTTGAGTCTGCGATGAAATGTTCTTTTGTTTAGAAATGCACGCAAACGAGGCGAAAGGGTCAGTACAAAGCAGAATTGACCCTTTCGCCTCGTTTGCATGTCAAACCGCTGATAACTACGATAACAGGCTATTTCAGTTTATTAAAATTCTAACTGAGCTCCAAGGCTTAGGGGAATAAATCAAAATAAATCACATCGAGGTTAATTGAGGGATGAATAATTGATTTCTTCTATTTTGTTCTCCTTTGCTTCGGAGCTAAGTTACACTTTAAATTGAAACTGGCCAAGAATTTGGCACTACATACAGGACATACAGTGAATACAGTAAATTAGAAGCTAACAGCCTTAGCAAAGAGTAAAATTCACAGGTGTTTTGCATTCAAAACATTGAGCTATATCTTCCAAACGACAGCATGTGTATTCGACCGAACAGGATGCAAGTGAAATAACTGATAAAATTGCACAAATATCTTGAACTGCACTAGATAACTCGATTTTGAGCAAGCAGAAACTTATCAGTCTTACCAATACATGTAGCACCGTCTCCATGGTAACCACTAGGGCACGGACCGCACGCATATCCGGTTTGATTGACATCAGGTGGAACATTAACGCACTCTACGCCTGGGAAACAAGGATCATTGTTTTCCACACAAGCGTCAATAGTACTTTCACAGAACTGTCCCGTAAGTCCCGCGGGACATTCACACGATAATACGACAAATCTGGTGCCACTGTCCAGCTGCCGCTGAACGTCTTCATCGTCGACGCAGTTGCCGCCATTTTGACATGGACAAAGTCGAATTAGGGGGCGGAGCTCTGAGGCTGAACTGTTGCTGTCGGTGACGATAAACACGGGTTCGACCTGTCAATCACAGAAACGTTTTAGGAAATAAGACATCAAAAGAATCAGGTCGTTTTATTTTGATCACAGCAAGATTCACAAAGCTTGCGAACAACTGAAGCTCTTTTGGGGAAAGGCTTTCCTCATACCCTTACCCTGTTAACATATATATGGAAACAAAAACCCAAATCCAAAATATGACATCAACTGGTCAGTGGACGGATAGGTAGAAAGGCATTTAGAAACAAAGACAAACAGGTAAATGATTATATTTAATCTATAGATAAAAATGGTAGTCTAGAACTTTGAATAGAACATCGTAAAATTACAAATATCATTCAAGGGGAATTTCAGTTTAAACATTTTTAACACCAACCTTCTGTATGGACATCGGCCGCCATCGAATAACCAGATTCTGGGAGGTATTGGTGACGATTTCGATATTTGGAAAATATTTGACGAAAAATACAAACGAGCTGCTGGAGTTGTGCCTGGCCGCGACGATGATTTCAACTGTTTCATTTATAGTTGCGTTGATGACTTGAGGTCCGACAATTTGTGGCGGGAAAGTTGCTGTGAAAAGATGCAACGAGGAGAGTGTTAAAGAAATTAAGCCTACGTCTCGCGATGTTTTCACAGATTACTTAAGGTTGGGTTGTCAGTACTCGTGTGGACGTAAAACTATAGGGAGCCACCTTAATATCCCGAAGAACGGGGAATCGCAAGTGAAAAGGTTGGAGATGGTCGTTGGGAAATTTGGATTAAACCCCCCAAAGAAACCAATCTTAGCGTGGGTTGGGCCTAACATTGGGCGTTTCGTCCTAAATGAGACCAATATCCGTTATCTAAACCCTTAACTGAGACAATGAGCATAGCCGACCTTTTTACAAGGGAGCACAATACTATCGCACTCCTCTGTAGGAAAAAAGATGGCTATTGGTACATTTACCCATAGTTCTAAGCGCATGACAACCTTACCAACGTTCACAAAAACGTACAGAAGAGTTATAAAATCTTTAATCCTAGGCTACTCAATGTCCCTAGTACAGGGAAAAATATTCTAAACATTTGGCTTTCCTTGTGCCTTGCACACTGTTAGGTACGCAAGGTATTGTGGTAAAATGTTCAGCCGACATCTTTTTTTCCTACGGTGGATTGCGCGCGCACATTTAGTTTGATTTCATAACGTATTCTTACCTAATTTGTTGTTCATCTGTTTGTTATCTTCCTCCAGCTGTTTTGTAGACACCCCGAAAGACGTGTCTACGGTCACAGCCACATCAAACAGACAGTTGGTATTATTTCCACAGACATTCTCTGCCTGTTGTCTGAACGAATCATTGGTCCATGTAATGTTGTCTATGAACATTGGGACGTAGTTGAGATCCATGAACGTTTGGGGACTTTCCTGAGCTTGGTAGGTGAACAGCGATTGAGAAGAGTCTATTTGCCCTGGCATAAGAATGAACAAATCGGCATATTTGTGCTATCACCTGATAAGAATGTCATGATCAGAAAAAGGAGGCATATTTATCTTGCCAAGCGTGTTAAGAAACGAGTCGAAATCTCTTTCAAGGGATGCATTAAAAAGTTGAACCTTTTACAGACCGGTATCTTTGCAATCTTTGTGGCAACCCTTACCATTTTTCCAAAGAAAATATCCCAACACTCATTTTGCCACAGTTGCAAAATGACACAGTCGCAATAGACCATTTTACAGTTGTTGGCAAAGTGACCTGGCCTCTGACTGGCAGCGAGGCTGGAGTTGACCTTGTTTTGATACAGCCCTCTCTGCTTTTATTGTGCAAATCAAGTTGTTCTCATGCTAACTAGTTTACATTTACGTGAGAAAAGCTTGAAGGTCTGTATCAAAGCAAGGTCACCTCCAGCCTCGCTTGCATTCATGGCCAGGTAACTAAGCACACAACTGTAAAATGGCCTATTGATTAATCGTCTCTGAAAGTTTACCAGAACAAATTGAGTATTCCATTATTTAAGGCAGGGGTACACGCGAAGGCTGTTTTGACGTCGCTTAACAATGCCTTTCTGCCAATATCTCGGTCACATTTCAAGCGACACTAAATCTCTCTGCTTATCTCATTAACCACTGTTTGGCGGTTTTGTGTAAATTTTTGGGTGATGTTTGGGCACTTTGGAAAAGAGATATTTTTTCTCAAAGGATAGGTTAAATTGAGGAAAATATGAAATGTTGAAGATTTGATGGATTTGGAAAATTGAAATTTGAAGTGAAGAATTGGTAGACGGATACCCAGTCCCCTAGCAACCTGGGGCTCTCTTTTGCGGGGGTCAACTGTCTTAGGTGTTTCCAACCCATCTTAATCCTAGCAATTTCCTTTTTTCTATCACTTCAAATTTCATCCCTTTTCATGTTTACCCCCGCCTTAAGGTAGCTCATCACACTGCTTGGTAGTGAGCTAAGAAGTAAAGAGGCTCACATTTTAATCCAAAGTCATAATGTATTTGTTGTGGCGAGGCGTCCCCAGGGAGCACTGTTCCGTCAGGAGTCGTGAAGTCATCGGAAGGATCATCATTCCAAGTCCCCAGCAAGCCCCTGGTACGATTCTTAAACACGTCTGGCCCGTCAAACGCAATAGCGAGAGTCTTGGAGACACTGGCAAATGTGACAGAGATCCCCGATGGGAAGAGGGCCGTGATTGTGTCATTGGTCTCTCTGATCAGTGTAATGTAGGCACCTGGAACCATCGTTCCTGTCGTTGTAAGGTTAGAAATGTTTTGTTTGACTCCGGCAACGAGAATCTCCAGCTCATCTGCCAAAAATGAAGAAAACAAGGACATTAGTACAAAAGTAAGAAACCGCTTTAGTTCAAGTGTGAGAGACACGATGGTCTCATGGTTAGTGCGCTTGACTCCAGATCGAGCGGTTCAGGTTTGAGCCCTGGCTGGGGGACATTGTGTTGTGTTCTAGGGCAAGACACTTTACTCTCGCAGTGCCTCTCTCCACCCAGGTGTATAAATGGATACTGGCGAAATTTAATGCTGGGGGTAGCCCTACGATGGACTAGCACCCCATCCAGGGGAGAGTAGAAATACTCCTACCTAATAATACTTGTTTAACGGCCGAGAGCAATGAGCCACTTGGGCTTGAGAGGCTTAACGTTTTATTAAGCCATCATTTCAACTTTAAATTGGCATGACACGCAATTCAAGTATTCCCCCCCCACCGGCTCACCCGTTCACGCCGTTTTCTAAAACATGAAGGACTATTTCCATGGTGAGGTACTAGTTCATCCCAGGTTACCCCGGCTACTTTTATCTCTGGGCTGGGTGAGCACTAGCTATGACGGTTAAGGCTATAATAGTAAAGTACCTTAGCCCACGAGTAATTCATATCGTTATACCTCCCAACTAAAGCACGTTTTACGATTGGAGAAGAACGTGTCATGTATCGTGGGTCAAAACTCACTAACTCCCTCGGGAAATAACAACTTAAACTTTCGACTTGCACGTGACCAGATCGTGCTCCTTGAAACCGCGGCAAATTTGTGTGCAAGCCGGCGTCAAGAAATGATTTTTTTCGCAGCTATTTTTTTCTATTTTTGAGTTGGGAGGAATAACAAAACACCTAATTACTGACCCCGCGGGAACAGTGAGTTTTGGTTCCCCTCGACCTTAATGTGTCACGGGAAGACGAAACTCATCGTTTACCTTGGTGCCAGTCATTAAGTGCAAGAAAATGAGTTGGGTGGAAGATATGCTGTTCTATTAAGAATTAATTGATTTTCTGATCGCTGAAATTTGCACTTCCATATCCACCCTCACACAATGAATCACATCAATAAGCAACAGCATGAAGCAAACAAAGCAGTATTACCGTTACTATTTATTCGTCCCTCCACTGCGGGCGTGTTCATCTCTTTGGCAGCAGCTGCTGAAAACACTGTCCCCAGGCCCCTACCGCTGGTCCTCTTAGTACGCGCCTGCAGCTCAAACGTTCCGTCGTCAATAGCAACCATTGTGTATTCACCAAGTCCGTTGAATGTAAACGATTTGTTATCGAGAGTTATGAAATGTGGATCGCCCCATATTAAAGCTGAAAACAAATCGAAAAGAAGATACTTTCTAACTTCTGTGTTTATTAACAATAATTAAAATTTTTTAAAAAGCAACCCAAAGAAAATATGCGCGCTGATTGGTTAAAAATCGTGTTTCTATAACTCGATAGGAACACAGAACTACCACGAGCTGTTGATGTAATGATGGCGCGAACGGAGAGAATTTACATTTTGACGATCAAAGTAAACATGTTCTCAAAGCAAACATGTTCTTCGTGTTTCTATTGAGCGATGGAAACACTCGTGGAAGTTTGGGAGAACTCGAAAAAGCTGTGGAAACACTCGCCGTCGGCTCGTGTTCCCACAGCATTTCTCTTTTCTATTTCTTAAACGTCTATTAGTGGAAAAAAAGACTTGTTGGCCATTGTGTATTTGAGACTCGTAATCCATCTGAAGTAGCTTGTGTACGTTTCTCAACTAGTTTTCTTTTCTGTGCCTTTGCACGCGCTCCGTATCCAGGCAGCGCTATATGTATAGCTGGCTCCAGGCTCCAAACGGTCGAAAAGACTCTGCACCCAACTTACGGTATGTTAACTAAAAGTAAAGTATCGGCTACCAGAATTAAGCATTTAAGGGTTAGGGCCCAATTGTACGAAGGCTGGACAACGCTATCCCACGAATAAATCGCAATCCAGTCGATAAGTGTTAACAAAGAAAAACACGATATCCGCCGGCTAGTGATTTATCCGCTGGATAGCGTTATCAAGCCTTCGAACGACAGAGCAGCCATCTTTACCACTTCTTCTGCTGTTGTATTCAGAACAATCATCCGATGGTCTACGCTGATAGTAAAGTCCACACAAAGACGATGAATTGCAGCAGTAATGGTGAGCTTCCACATCACTTATCAGCGGAAGATTATTTACCCCGAGCAAAAACGGACTTCCCGCTTCCCGTTGCCCGAGGGTCAGAACTCTTCCAACTCCAGGTAGTTCTGTGTAACAGCACTGTTGTACCCAGCGGCTGACTAGATAAGGCAGCGAGTATGCGCATATCGTTAGGCTACTCCGACCAGCAATTTTCTGGCCATAATCCACATAAAATCGCTTATCTGCAACAGCTTGGTTGAAGGTGCAGGGACAGGGCCGTAACTCTGGAGCTGATATGACTCCTTGCTGTCGGATCCATGTATAGCACTTCTTGGCAGGCAAGTCCAAAACAGAGCTATTGTCGAGGCGAAAAAACCACACTCCGTGACGGTTCGTGTTTCCTGGACGCTCGTCAACGGCGTCGGCTTCAACAGTTCCCGCGCTTAAGTTCAAAAGAAACTCGTTAGCTAGCATTTCCAAATTAAAAAAAACAATAACGACGCTAGTTATTTTCTTTGATGCGGGAAATCACATCGCAGAAATAACAGCTTCCATGATAACTAAATGTAGAAATATAATGTTTTATTTCGAGAGAAATAACACATGTCTGACTTTCATGCAGTGCTACTTTATTTAGATCGAATGGGGTTTCAAGAAAGAGAAAATAGGGAAAACCCCCTCCCCCCCATAAAAAGGGGGTTTTCATGAGGATTGTTCAATTATTAACAATTACCAATAACAATTGCCATCATCTTTTTACTCATTAGATAATGCAAGGTCAGCAAAAATTTGACAATCCCGCTGTAGCCAACAGCTATTTTCTTTCTCAACCATCAGTTATTTAGCATGGTTCTTATGGTGGCAGAATTTAGCTGCCATCTTAGTCCTTCAGTAAGGTGGCAACTAGCTAAAGATAACGCTGTGAATCGCATAATTGAATAAAATCTTGCATTCTGATTGGTTTACAAAGTGAGGTATTTAACGTGGAATTGCGAGTTGAAAACGAGGCTAAGTGATATTGCTTCGCATCTACGTAACAACGGTGGTCGAAAATGGTACCACAACAACTGCAAAAAAGTTTTTCTACAATGTCTTTTTCTACAGTTTTATTCAATTATGCGATTCAAGGGAAATTCATTACCTGACTCGTGAATTCCGCGTTAAATTGCACTTGAAAACCGATATCGCACTCATCGCGTCGCGATTCGTGCGATATCGGTTTTCGCGTGCAATTTAACGAGCAATTCCCTCGTCAGGTAATGAATTTTCCTATAGAACCAAATGTGTTGCCTACCCGGGTACATTAGTGAAACGCAGCCGTGCTGTGTCTCCTGCGTTGTATCCGATAACAGGAAGACCACGAGCCATCTGTGAGAACAAGCGGGATCTCCTGGAAGGGAAAATACAGAAAGATATATTTATTGTTAATGCAGTGGAACCTCGATATAACGAAGGGCCAAGGGATTGGCAAAATATGTTCGCTATAACGAGGCTTCGTGGTATCGAGGTCCTTTTCCATATATTTTACTATAGTCAACTCGTAAGTGGACACCCTCGGGAATTGAAAAAAGTGTCCTTTAGTAGGAATGTCCGCTTACAAGAATTCTTCCCATAACAAAAAAGGGGAATTGAAAACTGTGTCCGTAAGTAGAGCTGTCCTCTTACGAGTGTCCGTTAGCGGAGAGTTGATTGTGTTACCTGACTGGAGCCAAGAAAATCGTTCGTTATACCGAGGACTTCGTTATATAGGGGTTTGTTAAATCGAGGTTCCACTGTATCTAAACACATCACTGTCATTGAAATTCTCCAGACTTAAATCTCTTAGACATGAAGATTAAAAGGAAATTCTTTGGACCCTATGCAATTCAGTGACACACTTGCTTCTAAACGATGGGCTACAATTGATATATTCTAATTTATTCAAAATTAAGATATTATAATTCATTCCATCCTGACTTTTTTCGCTTTATGAAAATTGTCGCTTCCGGACCACCTTTTATTAATATTGACTTTCCTACAATGAATTCTTATTATTACTTACGGCCCTGTTGATGAGGCCCACTCTATTCCGTTTTCAGGATAATTGAACAACGCGAAAGAATGTTGGCCATCTGTTACCAGTACAATCTGGAACGTGTTCACCTGAAGAGACAAGTTTATCGGTTTCTATTCTGACGTAGAGATGACATTTTAAACGCATGCTTCACAAACACACCGCTGAGAGGGGTGCTAAGTTGTGGAACAGTCTTTCTCATCAACTCCGATCTACAGTTTCTTTAGGGCGCGTGAAATGGAGAAATGGCGAAATGTCACTCCAGTTAGCTTAAACAGCGATTCGGTTAGCCTAAATGGCGCTTCGATTAGCCTAAATAGCGTTTCGGTTAGCCTAAATATCACTGACTTGAAGGTGGTTAGCTCTCAACAATTGTATGGGTTAACTCGCCGTATCCCACATTGTTAAGTACCGTTCTGCCATTTCGTGTTTTAAACACGACCGTTCCTTTAAGCGAATTTAAAAGTAAACTGCGTCATTTAATACAGCTCTGAATGGGACACAGCATCCCTGAAAAGCAGCTTTAGTGATATGATAAATTTTTATTCTCATAATGCTATATTAATTATTAGATAGTTTAGCTAGGCAGACTTAGATATAACACTTTCAAACTGTGCTGAAAGAATTTGTACCGTGTATAGATAAAGTTATCAATCAATCAGTGAGAAAGGTCAAAAAAGTTCAGTTCAAAAAACATAAAGTTATACAACGCAGTCCCAGTTAATTCCCATTTAGTCCCTAGCTGTAGCAATGCACCAGATCCAGGGCTGAAGGAGAAGGAAGAGGAGGAGGAGAGGAAGAGGGAGAACCCGGTAAAAAAAAGACGAAAAACTGGTAGAAAGATGCTAAAACGCTCAAATATTCAAAACGTCAAAAATGCTAAAAATGCTATAATTAGGAATATTATGCTTTCTTTTGACACCTCTCGAAGGCGAGCAGCCAGATCAGGTTACGAGGGTCCCTGCCTAAGAGAGACCTGACTGTATTTATTTTGCTTTCAGCCAATCAAACTTACCGCATTTATGTTAGGATATGTGTTGGGGTATAGTCGAACCCAGGTCACTTTCAACGCCCAGGTCGCGTTAAAGTTTGGAATTCTGGGATTTGTTTGGTAGCGTTTGACGTCACTGTTTGCTCGATCAAAGACCTCCCTGGCGTGGCTTGACGTCACATCGCCTAGGAAGGTCTTGGCGTAGACTTGGTAATAAACCTTTGATCCGTTTCTGTTATCTGGCAGTCTGAAGGGAACGTGACTGATGTACGACCAGTATGGCGCTAAGATGAAGAAGCGTCTAAATCTGAAATGTCCTGTCCTGTAACCAGGGAAACGTTCAGGCCAACTGACGACGTTGGGGCTGATAAACCTTAACAATCCATTCCGACAAATCTAAGAATCAATCAATTATAGGACATGAACATTGGATTGAAGTGATGATAAAATAACTCCTCCGCAACTCAAAAATAAAATCATGACCGTGACGTGTTCGGATATGTGATCTTAATTAGCAAAGATTTTTCGATTTTAATTCTCTGTTTCCTCCTTAGTTTTAGTTTCGATTGAGAAGATATATCCGAGACTTGACCACAAATACTCCTCGACGCGTTGTATTTTCAACTCGGTTCTCGGTGTTTAGAAATGTGGTCAAACACGGTTTTTCGTGTTTGATGTAATATATCATATATATCATAATATATAAAAGAATCCACACACAGTTCGAAAAGAGTAGGGGACGTAGTTCCCGGTGTGGTGATCTATCTGTCATCTGATGGTTAAATGCTCGGAGATATTAGCTTCATAAGCTACTCTAAAATCCGAGGGAAAAGAAAGTAATGTATGTATGTAATGTATGTATGTATATCAAACACGAGCGACAGTGTTTCATTGGGATATCCAAACACCGAGAAGAGAGTTAAAAATACGACGCGCAGCGGAGTATTTTTGACGAAATTTGAGATAATAAATCATTCACTATCAAATTTTATCACCAAGGCGAAAGAAAACAATATAGCGTTTTTTCTCTCGTGGCCAACAGCCGTGCAAATTATTGGAACAAAAGAAAATGTCTACTTAAGAAAAGAGTTCAACTCACACAGGATTGGTTTGGAAACCAACATGGCCTCCGTTTGGGACACCAATATGGCCCCCGTGACGTCAAACAAAAACACTCTAAGCTTAGCGAACAAGCAAGGTACTTACGTAAACCCTTTTGTGTTCTCGTATAAAGAACGGCAATCCTTGACCAGGAATATTAATTCGTAGACACAGAGAACTGTACGCGTTAGAGCGAATCATTTGCGCATCTCCAACTTTTGCACCATATGGATAAAGCCGAGCTGTAGATAGAAAAGAGACAGCGTGAATTCTGCGCGCACTCTGATTGGCTAAACCCCATTTTTCATCAGAGTATTAAACCGGCATAGAGAGCTTGGGCGATTTCCATTCGATGAAAAATTCTTGTTTGAGTTTCCGGAAATTGCAAGTGACGAATGGAACAGCATTTTCCGGAATTTTAGGAAAAGAGGACAATCTTGCGAGGTATACCACAATTTTCGGAAATTTCATACCGGGAATTTTCGTTCCAATAGCGAAGCGCGCGAGGCCTAAAAATAGAATGCAAATGATTATATCCCCCACGAGGCTCGTAGAACATCAGTGTATTTTGAGAGAACTGGACGGAATCTAGGCGAAGTTTTCGTTTTAAAAATGTTTTTAGGAACACCAGCTGTATCAGAAAGTGTTTTAGGAAAATCGTCCGCCATTCCAGTTTGTTTGTCTGAATCTTGTCTGAGTCATGACGTCACTCGCGCGCTTTGCTATTGATTTTGCTCCCAGAATTTTCGGCTGAACGGTTGGCTTTTTTGAAAATTGAAGAATTTCCGGATTTTCTCGAAACTTTCCAAGTAAATCTCTATACCTTTTCTCTCCGTTTCCAAATTTTCGGAAATTTTTAGTTAAATAGAAAGGGCCCGTTATTTTATTGTTCCGCAAGCGGGTATAAATCTATTTCCAAAATCATAGAGCAGTTTTCAGGTGGCGTAGCGAAATCAAAACCAAAGTAGTGACTCTGGTCAATCACAAAGAACAGAGACAATGAAGAGAACCAATCAAAAATCCGAGCAAATACATGAAACTGAACGGAAGTGTGTGCGAGCGAACCATGTTGGTTTTGGTTTTACTTATGATCGAGATGACAAAGTTGAGCGATTTTCTAAACCCACCGACAACCCCATTTTTCATCAGAGTATTAAACCGGCATAGAGAGCTTGGGCGATTTCCATTCGATGAAAAATTCTTGTTTGAGTTTCCGGAAATTGCAAGTGACGAATGGAACAGCATTTTCCGGAATTTTAGGAAAAGAGGACAATCTTGCGAGGTATACCACAATTTTCGGAAATTTCATACCGGGAATTTTCGTTCCAATAGCGAAGCGCGCGAGGCCTAAAAATAGAATGCAAATGATTATATCCCCCACGAGGCTCGTAGAACATCAGTGTATTTTGAGAGAACTGGACGGAATCTAGGCGAAGTTTTCGTTTTAAAAATGTTTTTAGGAACACCAGCTGTATCAGAAAGTGTTTTAGGAAAATCGTCCGCCATTCCAGTTTGTTTGTCTGAATCTTGTCTGAGTCATGACGTCACTCGCGCGCTTTGCTATTGATTTTGCTCCCAGAATTTTCGGCTGAACGGTTGGCTTTTTTGAAAATTGAAGAATTTCCGGATTTTCTCGAAACTTTCCAAGTAAATCTCTATACCTTTTCTCTCCGTTTCCAAATTTTCGGAAATTTTTAGTTAAATAGAAAGGGCCCGTTATTTTATTGTTCCGCAAGCGGGTATAAATCTATTTCCAAAATCATAGAGCAGTTTTCAGGTGGCGTAGCGAAATCAAAACCAAAGTAGTGACTCTGGTCAATCACAAAGAACAGAGACAATGAAGAGAACCAATCAAAAATCCGAGCAAATACATGAAACTGAACGGAAGTGTGTGCGAGCGAACCATGTTGGTTTTGGTTTTACTTATGATCGAGATGACAAAGTTGAGCGATTTTCTAAACCCACCGACAAACCTTCGTAAAACCGAATCCAAAGCCAATTATTACCTTCGACACTCAAGTGAAAATCGATCTTTAAAGAAGCTTGAGCCATGTATTAAGCTTTCATAAAACACTGCAGGCATTTGAGAACACGAAAGAATTTTACAAACAAGAGCCGTAGTTACTTATTCCTTAACAATAGTTTAGAACAAAATATAATCTGGTCAAGTATAGATGGAAAACCAAATCTGTCTAAAATTTCTCAATTATAACTTAGGTAAGATTCCCAATTTTACCAATTAGACTACGAGCCCACGTTTTCTATGAGCGAATAGTCGACGAGGCAAGAAATAAGATAATTTGGTTTTATCAACTGAGTTGATAATGTGATAACCGTAAAGAGATTCGAAAAGCTAGGATAAGTTCACTATCCCTCGTAGAAATTTGATGGCTCATTTACACCTTGGGATTGGGTCAGAAACCCTTGCAACGTATCGTCTACATTACTGACGAATTCTCGTATCTAGTCATAACTTAACAGCGTTAGAAACTCCACGCAATTAAGCATAATTTAGTCCAGATACATGAACTTACGGGTGCATGGTTGAATCAAGCACGGTTGCGTCTCATTTCTAGGTCCCACACAGTCACGGCCACCATTGGACGGTGGGGGGTTGATGCAGGATCGGTAACGCGTCTGAATTCCATTATCACACGTTGCACTGCATTGACTCCAATTAGTCCATCGAGTATAGTTACCGTCAACTGAAAACCGACATGACAGAAACAAACAAAAATGTTCAACAAACGATACCACACCAGTTTTCAGCACTACACCAAAACACACCACCTTACACTACACCAAGCTACACTCGGATACCACACCCGTATAACACACTGTAGTGCCCTAAATCACACTGCACCGCACTGCACTTCACTACAGTACAATACAATACACTGCATTACACTCAACTACATCACACTGCAGTGCAGTTTAGTGCACTGCACTACACTGTACTACACTACATTACAACAGACTGCAGCGCGCTGAACTGCACTACATTACAGTACACTTCACTACATTACAGTACACTTCACTACACTACACTACACTAAATTGCATTACATTACACCGCACGGCACGTCACTGGATTGCACTGTAATGCAATGCAATGCACCGCACTGCACTGCAATGCAATTCAATGCCGGAATGAAAATACGCACATAGTTCGCAAGTTTCCCAGAAAACATTGGTTCGCATCGTTCGTGGTCTTCCTTAACGACCTGTTTGATCACGTACAGAGTATAATTCCCGGGTGGGTTTTTCCTTGATAAATAAACCTTTTTTTTCTATATGAATTCATAGAGACTAACACTGTACCTGGGCAAAGCTGTATGTTGCATGGCTGCATTTCGTCGCGAGGTCCTTGACAGTCAGCGCCATTGTTGATCGGCGGTGGATTGGTACAGTTACGAGATCGCATTTGAACACCACCAGCACAAGAAACACTGCAAAGTCCCCAGGGACCCCAGTCACTGAAGTTCCCATTGGCTATTAGCGAAAAGGAAAGGGTACGTAAGGATTGGAACATTCTGATTTTCTCACTTATGATTGGCTGCTGTACTCAGTTGAGACACTTGCTCTTTAATTTAGAGTTCGATGAATTGCCGCTCCGTCGCCAGTCGTGAAACAACCCTTAGTCAGGTAAAGTGGCTTGCAACTGAGCAACGAAAGAAATCTGAAACTGCTTTAGGATCTGTGATTGGTTTAAAAAACTCGTGCCACTTTCTCCACCAATCAGATACAAAACCAAACAACGAGCGTTTCCTGCAGTTAGCGCTGTGTATCTACTTGGATTTTTATGGTTTCATTGTGTTGTGTACAGTAATTGTGACTGAACACAATGATTAATTGCTTTCATGTTAGTTTTACAACCAACCATAGACAGCTACAAGAAGAATAAATTCAAACAGAAGAAGTTCTACACACCTGTGAATTCTACGAAAAACGTGTCGCTTAAGTTCCGAGCGATAGCTTGAAATATTGACGCTGTCACGTCAGAATCTATTGAAACATGCTGATCTCTGCCAGCCTTCAGTCGCACATAAAATCTGAGCTCCAGAGGACTGTGAATTGGAAATCCCGGTAGGATGTTGATTAGATCCGAATCAGATGGTAAGGATCTGATGACAGAAAAAAAGGGAATGTCAGTGTTCCCCTGACGGGAAAAAAAATTAAGTGAAGATCTATCTACCTCTCACCTGTTTGCGCAGCTTCCAATGTTAGCATTGCAGAAGTCGGTGACAAAATTGGCAAGTCGCTGCTTAAATTCGCGTTCTATCAAACACCACTATGAGAAACACAAATCATAAAAATATATCAGTTAAATTTAGTTTTCTAATACAATTGATTTTACGATCGCTGATAGATAACAGAAAAAAATGGGATGAAATGTCGCTGAATTTGTGTTTTAAAAGACTTACCTGCATTCCTGAATTAAGGATACTGAGACAATAAAATACAATGTACCTACACACCTCTCAAAAATCTCTTTTAAAAAATTCCCACACAGGAACAACTCTAGTATGGACAATGGTGGTTGGATGAATACACCACTGGTTCTTCAATTCTGAGACAAATTTGCTAGAATTAAATTGTGTTAAAGAGGTTTGCTCTACAAATTTGTAATTGTACTTCAGAAAGTAAACACAGTCAACCCTTCGCTAAAGGAAACTCTCGTAAGCGGACAGCTCTACTAACGGACACGTTGTCCAGTTCTTAAGGGTGTCCGCTTACGATATAGTTGACTGTAAAGGCAAGCAATCTGTCAAAGACATGACTTCGATCTACATGTCGGCGGGTCCACAAGATATATTTTATCTCATTTGACCCAGTTCATTCCGGGTTCGAAAAGTAGTTTTTACTCATAAAATGTAAATTCTGCCTTGCTAACATATTTTTAATCCTCAATCTCGTTTCTAACTTGCACGAGCTTTTTCAGGCTTTCGCACCCTCAATTCCTCCCCAAGGCGAGAGATAGAAGTCCTTGTCTTGCCTCTGATAGACGTATTCGGCCAACGTGTTTACATCCTTGTTGCTACCCAATTCAGATCACGTGATGATTCATTTGGGAGGATACAATTGTTCTGTTGGCACGTACCCTCATGCACGCAGTTACGCGTAGCAAATTGCGCAATTGTAACCTCCCAAATGAATCATCACGTGATCTGAATTGGGTGGCAACAAGGATGTAAACACGTTAGCCGAATACGTCTATTGCTTGTTGATCGATTTTTAATTTTCGCGCATTTTTTTACCACATATCTCTCATCTCTTGAAGAGGTTCCTGAAGGGGTAAAATTGGAATTGGGATTTGCCTATTTTTTTTACAGAGAAAAATGGAATTTGCATCACTGGAACTGGGAATCATAAACAAACAATGGAATGGGGCTAGGATTAATTTAGGCGAAAAATGGGATTTGGGCAAAATTTGGGCTAGGAAATGGAATTTATACTCCCCATCTCTTTTAGGGTCCTTCTTGAACAAGGAAGGAATTGGGCGCACGAAGCGATGTCTGTTTACTTTTTATTACACTAGTCACAATCGAAAGTGTATAGATCTTTATCGAAATACAGTACACACCTGTGGTTTAGTGTAATTTACAATGATGATAGTAAAAGCATTGTTGATGTCGTCTTGTGATGGAGTTCTGCGCATTGGTAAAACGCAGGGTGGTGGAGTCACTGTGGAGCAGACACAATGTAAGCAATGAATCGTCGTGTTTGTTCTACTTTTTAGGAAGTCCCAGATTGAAACTAAAACCTAAAAGGTTGACTACTTCATTGCTGACATAGATAGCACTATAGTACAATATCTAGTTAGCGTATCTTTTGCTCTGGTGGGTGGCCCTGAGTGAGACGGGAGTTGGGAAGGATAAGAAATGAAATCGACGGCTGGATGAACAAACAAACGGACGGAAGTATTGGAGGGTGGGTGGACAAAAATGCAAGAATATACAATGACCAAAGCTACATAATCTTTCCACACCATTTATACAATGCCACGTTTATCGAAAAATAAACCCTTTACCTGGGCAAGGCTGAACATTACATTGCTGGGTTTCGTTGCGAGGCCCTTGGCAGTCTGCGCCATTGTTGATCGGCGGTGGATCGGTACAGTTACGAGATCGCATTTGAACACCACCCGCGCAAGAAGCATTGCAAGGTCCCCAGGGACCCCAGTCACTGAAGTTACCATTGACTGCAAGAAATTAAAAAGACTTAGAAGTAGAAGAAACCTTTTGAATGTGTCTCGAACGTGTTTAAAATGCATAGGCTGGATTCCAATATTTATACCTTCTTTGATTCCTGTATTCTAGTTTAACTCTCTCTAGATACGTGTGTGTTGTCGAGGATGTATTATGGGGAAAGGTTGTTCAGTTAGTCACGCAAAATATCAAACACGAAAGACCACAATTCCAAACACCGAGAAGAGAGTTGAAAATACGACGCGTAGCGGAATATTTTTGACGAACTTCGAAGTGCTTGGAAATCGGTCGTCAAACGCTGTCTTGAGTGTTTCATATATCCTCTCAATCGAAACTCAAATTAAGGAGAAAATAGAGAAATAAAATCATAAAAATTTACCCTAATTAAGATCAGGCATCCAAATACCGTCACGGCCATGATTTCTTTAAATACGTCTAATCTTGATGTATTTTTATGACTTTGAAAATTAAGCTTGAAAAGTTTCAGATATTTGAAAAAAAACTTCATTGTCAAGAGACTATGACAGTTTCTTGCATTGTACTATTAGTAGCTGAGAATATCTTTAAAAAAACATCTTCCAAGAATTGATTTCAAAAGGAAACAAAGCCTATTATAACAATCCCGTTATGGAATATTCGGACGCATTCAACTAGGGCATATTTTGCAATATGTTTATTACCTGTAAATTTCATACCAAACGTGTCACTTATGTTTGGCAGAAAAGACTCCAAAATCGTGCTCAGCTGTTGTTTAGAGAGCGTAAAGGACGTATTCATGGCAGTCTGTAGACGGATAAAGAATCTGAGCTCCAGGGGACTGTTAATTCTAGGGTAATCCTGAAGTATCACAACCTCCACATTCCTTGAAGCCAAGGAAAATGAAAGCAATTAGTTATACTATTTAACATATCTTTTTTATGGACCGCAATATTTACGCAAAGGGTATTTAAGAAAATGTTTGAAAATTTTTCGAAGTGTCAGTTTTTCGAAACTCCCGATGCCTCAAAGCAAAAGTCGTTTTCCTCTCCTCAGATGAACACTGCAATTTTTTTTCGAAAATTTCCACCAAAATGTTCGTTTCCCTTGGAGGTTCGAAAAATCAGGATTCCACTGTAATATAAAGAGCTGGTCCGCAAAGAGCTCGGTCGGTTTTAAGTTACAAGCACTTAGATAAAAATATAAGGGTATTTTAAACAGGTTCAACTGTCAGTTTGTTCTCTAGTGATTGGGAATTTATTTGATACCGTGGCCTTTATAGATCCATCGAAGCACAAGTGCGGTAAACAGCAACCAGCCTGCTTAAATTCAAGAACACTGCAAAGTTGTAACCCAGAGTCTTTTCTTTGCACTTTTTGATACTGATAACAAGTAACGTAAAATATCTCAGCTATTAAAATGGCCCTTCTTGAATTCACATCTTTCACAAGTAAATGTACGCGGGCTCTTTCGTGTCCAGCAGGTACATTATGAAAATGCATACAGAACATTTAGCTCAAATGAAAGGTAAGTTTGCTGTAACTTACCCCATAGGACATGATCCTGTTGTGTTGCAGGAATTCGCAACATCTGTGGCAAGTGCCTCTGTAAAGTTTTCCTCCATGGCACACCACTGAAAGAAAGAGATGATGGTTGTTATTTATTGGATAGAGGATTGATGCAGTTGCACTTAAAATATCCAGTGGCGTCTTACGACACTTAACAATCGTTGGCAATAATTTGCGAAAGGGAGTTAAGCGTTTCGCAAAAATAGGTTGGGAATTGCGATTTAAAAATATCTTTAAACAGCCTTCAATCTCAAATAAAATCCCTGTGGTCTTGTCGACAGGTTGAAAACACCGACAGTACCAGAACGTTTTTACCCTCAAGAGATACTAATCTCTTATTAGATGAAAAAGATCAGATGGGCTAAGTTGTTCTTGCACATTTACGGCTTACAATTCAAATGTACATGTACAAGGTACATAGAAATATGTAAATAGAATTATGTGGTCGACTTCCTAAAAGCCCTCTCTTGAGAAACTCCAAGATGATCAAGCGGGTTAAGCGTAGATCGACTTGTGCCAATTCTAAATATGTGGCGACTATGAAACGCTATTTTTTAATTTCTTAATTAAACAATGTGATAAGAATAAAAATTGCGACTTTTGAAAGAAACAAACCTCTGGAATAGTAACATTCAGAATGACCAGTGAAACTGAATTTGAAATCTCCTCTTGCGATGAAGGTTGTCGCTTTGACAAACAAAATGGCGGCGTTGTTGGTGGAACTACAGTAGTGTCCGGCGGACCTGTTGTGACATCTGGTGGACCAGTCGTGATATCTGGTGGACCAGTCGTAATATCTGGTTGACCTGTTGTGATATCTGGTTGACCTGTTGTGATATCTGGTGGACCAGTCGTGATATCTGGTTGACCTGTTGTGATATCTGGTGGACCAGTCGTGATATCTGGTTGACCTGTTGTGATATCTGGTGGACCAGTCGTGATATCTGGTTGACCTGTTGTGATATCTGGTGGACCAGTCGTGATATCTGGCTGACCTGTTGTGATATCTGGTTGACCTGTTGCGATATCTGGTTGACCTGTTGTAATATCTGGTTGACCTGTTGTGATATCTGGTTGACCAGTCGTGATATCTGGGTTACCTACTGTAGTGTCTGGCGGACCCGTTGTGATATCTGGTTGACTCGTTGTAGTGTTCGGCAAACTTACTGTGGTGTCTGGCGGACCTGTTGTGATGTCTGGCGGACCTGTTGTGATGTCTGGCGGACCTGTTGTGATGTCTGGCGGACCTGTTGTGATGTCTGGCGGACCTGTTGTGATGTCTGGTGGATCTGTTGTGATGTCTGGTGGACCTGTTGTGATGTCTGGCAGACCTGTTGTGATGTCTGGTGGACCTGTTGTAATGTCTGGTGGACCTGCTGTGGTGTCTGGTGGGCTCGTTGTAGACGGTGGACCTAGAAATTAGATAAGTCCTAATTAAAAGTGTCGATGAATTCGTTTCAAATTCTTCTACACTGCTGACTGGACTTCCAACCTTCAATTTGACAACACATATAAATGGTGGATTGAAGGTGCATACGGGTCGCCGAACGAATTCAAGTAGATGTACAAATAAACTAAAAGAAAAACTAGCTACAACTGATTCATGAAAAGCGAGGCGGGCTTCCCAATTAAGTAATCGAGATTGGTTCTATGAAACCTTTCCCTAGAAATACAAACACCAACATGACAATCATATTTAAATTGTTTTACTTTAAAATGTTATTGAGATAAATCTACTTGGTTGTAAACAGGAAATGAGATCCAAAAACGACACGTTTTTCACACAAACATAAACATACAAACAAATCCAATCAGTTATAAACGATGATCTCTTAATTCACACTAATGTTTGTTTACAAACTTGTTGGCAGAAGTCGTGGTACGTTTCTGTCAAAAAGCCCATCCACATTCCCTCTTGGCCTGTATCTTGCCACAATATAGTGTCTTCCACCTCCAGAGGCCACCCCCACTCCGAGCTCAGTAGAACTTCTCCAAACCACCTGGGTAAAATTTAGCCATGGTTGACTTGAATTGATTACTGTCCCTGTATCAAAATTATAGTTCGATATCTCATTGTACCAAATGGTCACGATGTCACTGCCGCGCACGCATGAGGTCTCTGATGAATTGCTACATATTGGTTGTGTTGGTGAGAAGGACAAAAGGCCGAGATTTTCTCCAAGATTTTGGCTGTTTAAAACGGTGACTTCGTTTTCTAAAGTTTGGTTCTGTAGAAGAAATTGCGCCCAAGTTCTTGCCCCATTGGCAATTTCGTTGTTCCAGGTCAAGGGTCCAACTCCGCCATGCAGTGATCTAAAGTTGTTGTGTGAGTCCAGACAATCTTGTTCGAAGAAAGACAAGCCTTCTGGGAAGAGAATTTTACATGCACAATATTAACAGGGCCGTTTTTATTAAATTGGTCCACATTTGTTTATCCAGGTGGAGGTTAATGCCCTAAATTCAAAAGCTTTCTTTGATTGTTCAAATGCCCTAAGGAATATCGTCAAACAATCCCACTCGGGATCCAGTCATTCAGTCTCACTGAAAAGTTTGCTCATGTAACTGCTTTATAAAAGACATACAATAATACAATACGTTATTCAAGAGATACAAATACAAATAATATGTTAAAAATATACGGCTCTTGAAATGGAAATCGTGAGGTTATCCCTATACGCGACAATTCCCATAAATAAAAAGCGTACATGACGTGTACAATCTAAGCCTATTTACAAGCCATACTAAAATGCAATATCAATTAGTTTCCAGGTTAAAAATTGTAAAACATATTTACATTCTAAAATAAGAAATATTGTAAAACTACATAACGCCCATAAACGTCTTCAGTCTTGATCTAAACAGAGTCAGTGATCCAGCGTGTACAACTTCACTAGGCAGACAATTCCATGCAAAAATTATCCGGACAAAAGACGAATTCTTACAGCAGTTTAGCAAATTCTTCTTAATACGGGATGTCCTCTGGAAGCGCCTCCAGTATCCCTGATGCTAACAGCAGGGCAGTGACGGATCGAAAGGGGTGACGCGTATCAAATGGAGTAGAGACCCCATGATCTTGATGAAGCAATACTGAAGTCTGATTTTTACTAAGTTAAAACGCCCAAGGCGCAAGCATAAGGACAAGCATACGGTAGTGAGGAGAACTACTTATCAGACACAATACGGATGATTAAAAGACCTTCTTTTTCAGTCTTCGATTTCGCGACCATACATCGTATATTTCAACTTTGTCATCATTACCTGATAGGAAACTTGATGTATTTTTAATCTGTGATTTTCATGTTAGCTTTAAACATTTTGTAATTAGCACGGTTTAATATCTGTATTATATATGGATCTAGATATCTATATGTCTGTCTATCTCTCTTCATATCTCATATCTATATCTGTCTGTCTATCTATCTATCTGTCTGTCTGTCTGTCCGTCTGTCTGATGTAATCGTTATGTAATCCATATTAAGAGATGTGCTGTAGATTTGAAAAGTTCATTTCCCAAATATTTATCTTAAGGTCGTTGAGAACTTATTCGTAGAGCATGGTATAATGGCTCATAGCCCATGATGGCTAAGCCAATGAAAACTCTCGAATTGCATTATCCAATGATCCAGTTTTTAATAAAACAAGTTATTATGATAACTCAGTATTGTACCTAGAACGCCTACTGTTGCACCTTGCAAAGCTGTAACAAATAGCTGTTGTAATTACTACCTGAAATAGCCGTTGCAGCTCCTGACATATTTACTAATTTACCTGGAATAGGTGTTGTAGATGGAAGACCTGTCGTTGTAGCTGGAGGGGCCGTTGTTGTAGGCGGTGGTTCTGTAGCAAAAACACGATAAAATGACAAACAATTTATACATAATCAAATTACATCTTAGCAAATGGTTGCTCCCTTAAAACTTATATACCCTTAAAAAACAGTTATCCCCACACCAAATATACAAGATAAAAGTGTATACAAATGACAAGCAATTTATACATAATGAAATTACTTTTTAGCTGATAGTTGTTCCCTTAAAACTTATTAACCCTTAAAAAAAAAGTTATCCCCACACCAAATTTACAAGATACAAGTGTATACATAACATGAGGAGTAGCTGGCGGACCTGCTGTTGTGTCTTACGGACCTGTGGTAATGTCTGACGGATCGGTTATTACACTTGATGGAACTTTTGTATCTGGTGAACTTGTAATGTCTGGCGGGCCTGTCGTGATGTCTGGCGAGCCAGTTGTGATGTCTGGTGGACCCGTTGTGATGTCTGGTGGACCTGTTGTGATGTCTGGTGGACCTGTTGTGATGTCTGGTGGACCTGTTGTGATGTCTGGTGGGCCTGTTGTGATGTCTGGTGAACCTGTTGTGATGTCCGGTGGACCTGTTGTGATGTCTGGTGGACCTGTTGTGATGTCTGGTGGACCTGTTGTGATGTCTGGTGGACCTGCTGCGATGTCTGGTGGACCTGTTGTGATGTCTGGTGGACCTGTTGTGATGTCTGGTGGGCCTGTTGTGATGTCTGGTGGACCTGTTGTGATGTCTGGCGGACCTGTTGTGATGTCTGGTGGACCTGTTGCGATGTCTGGTGGACCTGTTGTGATGTCTGGTGGACCTGTTGTGATGTCTGGTGGACCTGCTGCGATGTCTGGTGGACCTGTTGTGATGTCTGGTGGACCTGTTGTGATGTCTGGTGGGCCTGTTGTGATGTCTGGTGGACCTGTTGTGATGTCCGGTGGACCTGTTGTGATGTCTGGTGGGCCTGTTGTGATGTCTGGTGGACCTGTTGTGATGTCTGGTGGACCTGTTGTGATGTCTGGTGGACCTGTTGCGATGTCTGGTGGACCTGTTGCGATGTCTGGTGGACCTGTTGTGATGTCCGGTGGACCTGTTGTGATGTCTGGCGGACCTGTTGTGATGTCTGGTGGACCTGTTGTGATGTCTGGTGGACCTGTTGTGATGTCTGGCGGGCCGGTTGTGATATCTGGTTGACCCGTTGTGATATCTAGTTTGCCTACTGTAGTGTCTGGCGGACCCGTTGTGATATTTGGTTGACTCGTTGTGGTGTTCGGCAGACTTGCGGTGGTGTCTGGCGGACCTTTTGTGATGTCTGGTGGACCCGTTGTGATGTCTGGCGGACCAGTTGTGATGTCTGGCGGGCCAGTTGTGATGTCTGCTGGACCTGTTGTGATGTCTGGTGGACCTTTTGTGATGTCTGGTGGACCTGTCGTGATGTCTGGTGGACCTGTTGTGATGTTTGGCGGACCTGTTGTGATGCCTGGCGGACCTGTTGTGATGTCTGGCGAACCTGTTGAGATGTCTGGTGGACCTGTTGTGATGTCTGGTAGACCTGTTGCAGTGTCTGGTGGACTGGATGTTGTATCTGGCGGACCTGTTATAATCTCTGGTGGACTGGATGTTGTATCTGGCGGACCTGTTGTAGTATCCGAAAGACCTGGTGTCCTCGAAGTACTGTCTAGTGGACTTACAGTAGTCTCTGGCAGACCTGTTGTGATGTCTGGCGGACCTCTTGTAATGACTGGTGATACAGTTGTTGCTTCGGCTATCGGACCTTTAGAGGTGTCTGGTGGTCCTGTTGTGATATTTGGCGAACCAGTTATGTCTAACGAACCTGTTGTAATATCTAGCGGACCTGTTGCTGCATCCGGCGGACTTGTTGTAGTGTCTGGTAGAAGGAAGGTATGAATCGGTGGCAAAACGTAAATCATTACAACACAATCACTTAAAATCCATATCTATGCTATAAATTTTGTTTTCATCGCGCAAGCTCTGAGTGGAGATTTAGTTTTTTTGCTTGTAACTCAATCCAATTCTCGTAAATGTTTCTAATTTGCGAACCGTTTTGTTTACAAACCTGTTGGCAGAAGGTGTGGAACATTTCTGGCGAACATTCCTACCAAATTCCCTCGTGGCTTGTAACGAGCCACAACATAGTGATATCCGCCTCCAGAGGCCAAACCCACACCTAACTCAGTAGAACTTCTCCAAACCACCTGAGTAAAATTCAGCCACTGTTCATTTGGATCGATTGGCGATCCTGTAACAAAATCGTAGTTTGAAATCTCATTGTACCATGTTGAGACTACTTGGCTGCACCGCACGCATGAAGTTTCAGATGAATTGCTACATATTGGTTGCGCTGGCAAGGAGAAGACCAAACCAAGATTTTCTCCGAGATTTTGGCTGTTTAACACATCCACCTCTTGTAGTAGTGATTTGTTTTGCAGAAGAAATTGAGACCAGTTTCTTGCCCCTTCGGCAATTTCTTCATTCCAGGTCATGGCTTGAAATGCCGAGTGTAGTGATCGAAAGTTGTTGTGTGAGTCCAGACAGTCTTGTTCAAAGAAAGACAGGCCTGCCGGTTAGAGAATTTAAAAACTTGTGTTAATAAAACAGCTCTTATTTCATGTTTGAGAGACAATCACAACCAGGTAAATGATAAAACAAAAAAGTGAAAAACATTAACAACTTTCACGGCTTATAACCTGATAGGTATACATCAGCCGGTGATTTTTAACTACACTTACGTAGAGATTTTCATTAGGAGATGAAAGATGAAATGTCTAAGAAGAGATTTATTATCCAATGTTTTGTTCTTAAGCCCTGAAACTTTAAAAAGAGGTCTACAGAAAACTTGTTTAACTGGTATCACTGGTCTGCTATATAGAGTACAAATACAAATACTCTCGCCGTGCATTATCGATATCAATCCTCCGTGGGAAAAAAGATGGCGACTGCACATTTTACCACAATACCTTGCGAACCCATCAAAGCCCATCAGGCACATGGAAAACCATATTTTTGCAATATTTTTCCCTGTACCAACAACATTGTTAATGCTACGTTTGAAGATTTTTGGAAGAACTTTTCTCTTTTTTCCTACTAAAGATTGTACTTCAGTAATTGCAGTTGGTATCACCCTAATCGAGAGACGTTTGATAGCATATTTTCCTTAGAAATGGCGAAAAAAATGCGATATTTCGAGACGCTTACATACAAAAACAATATACATTAAAGCGATATAACTACTGAAGACTTCAAATGATCAATTTGGAATCTCTATAGAGTCCAAAGGAAATTCCCAATATGTTCTTGAAATGCTGCGTTATGTCCTCGCCAGTTATATGTTTGCTAAATACTGCAGAGTAAAAATAAGATTTAAAATGAGGTACAGCAAAAAATGCGCTATAACCAGTTGGGACCTTATAATTTGTTGACAGAATCAGAGTGAACTGAAGAATATTTTGGTATTAGAAAAGACTATGAAGATTTTGCTGTTGACTAAACGAAAGCAAGGTTGAATGCAGATAGACGGGGCTACTATTTTTTGGAAACCAATATATTCAACATTCGTACAAAAAAAACACTTCATCTTTGTTCAAGTCTAATCAGTTCTTTGTGCAACTGATACCCCGAAACAGGACCAAATATTAAATTATATAGAGGACGATTAAGATCAGAGAATCTCAAAACAAATTTCAGAGCAAAGTAACTCGAGTGATCTCAAATACTCATTCACTAATGGCAACACTCGTGGAATTTTCTGAAGTCGAGAAAAACGGCAACAATATTACGGAAAGAGTTATGCATCAATATGCAACATTTTTGACATGGAAATTCAAACCGCGTGTTGTGTCCAGTATGTAAGCATTAATCGAAAATGCTGCATCGTCATTGTTCTTTAATAAAGATAACGGTGTTACTTTATTTTATTTGCTCTTCCAAGATGTGCTCCGTCAAAGCAAAAACGCGCGAAAACAAAAAAATGCATCGATGCGCAAAAAATTAACCCATCCTCTCAGGTCAGTTTTAATTGCGAGTGTAAATTATGTATTACACGAAGAACTCAATTAAACCTATCATCAGCGTTGTGAAGAAATATTATTTCAGTCATAAAGAGAAAAAAATCAGTACCCACTGAAAAACTTGAGACTTCCAAGAGGTCGGGTGCAAAATATCACGATAGCGAAAACGAATGGGTTTGATTGAGTTTTTAAAATGTCTCTTCAGTACCACGTGGACTTTAATTTCAGTATATAGAAAGCATTTGAAGTTAACTTCTGAACAAGGTGGAAAGCTTGGAAAATATTTTTGATCATCTTGCAATGCACTGCTCCCCATTAATAAAGACAAACATTCCATAATTGAGTCACGGAATTCCAAGTCTGTTTTTAGGCAAGGTACTAACACCTTAAACAGGCAGTCACAAAAATCGCGATTTAAATCGACGTTTACCTACCTTGTGCGAATGATGTCCGACACGATAATGAAAGCAGGAGTATAACTAAAAGCAACACATTTAACGGCATAATGAAGCTTTCCGGACTTGAAGAACGGTGAAACATCCTGTCGTGTTGTTTTTGTACTCCACTCACACTAACAACCTTAGGCCTCTATATTGAAAAACTGACGTCTCGATCTCAAGCTGCAAAAATATTTGCCGCTTGAATATCAAAACTCGACTTTTGAAAGTAGCTAAAAGAAATCGTAAAGGTTGTTGGAAACACTTAAATGATATAGCTTCCCGAAGTACACAGAGAATGGGGGTTTCTTTATAGGGATTTTAACAAAACACTCTATCTATGTATAACTTTAAATTTAACATATCGTTTGGGGGTTACCATGGCAATTAGAGTATTGACTCTCTTATCAGGCCCTTATATAGGCTACGAAGGATATTACTTTTACCATTTGATTTCTAGTTTTTATCCCATTTTCTCGCAAGTTTTTGTTGTGTTGCGTGCTAATGTTGCATTGTTGTCAGTCAGTGTTACAAGAATTTCCGTTACTCTTCGAAGACACAGTTTACAGGACCACAGGCGTTTAAAAAATCAGTTCTGTGTCGGTATGGGAAACAATGTTTCCCTGAGCTGGTAACTGACACCAGCATGTGTTTTTAAGCATTGGAAGCTCATATAGATCACTGACAAAAGAACGTATTATGCATATTGAAGTACTTATTTCAGTAGAGAGAATTTGATCTAATTATAACAATAGCGTATGTTTCTTCAACAATTACTTGTACAGAAAGCTATATAGAAATGGGTCGAAAAAGGTTGTCACGTTTATTTTAAAAAACAAAATAGTCAAGAATACAAATAAAAAAGCATTAAGTGCAAACAATTATCGGAATCTGTATAGGCATTTTAACTGTAATTATAGATGGAAGTTCCGTGATATAGATTTATCGGCACTTTACCCCAAAACCGCAAATCGTTGGAAGATTGTTCTTGTGTAGAGCAGCGGGCGTCGCTCAGCTATCCGCGTTACATTCCATTGCGCCAAACATAGAACACAAGAAAGGTTAAAACGAGACAGATACTTGGCAAGAATTTGCTCAAACATGAATTCTGTCTAATGGATCATTTTACCTAATCAGGTTTTAATCTCCGATGCCCTACACTGCAAGTTTAGTCGAGCACTGCTCGTTACGTAACATTTGCTTTTTTTTTTCCTTCGTTATTTCAAATTTGGAAGTCTAAAATTGGAACAATGGAGCTAACTGTCAACATAACAAGCATATCGAGTTTGTCTAGCTTTTTTCAATAAACACCGCTTGATTCGAAACACGCGTTTATAGCGAGAGTGCGGAATATAAGGTAACTGAAAGTCCCCAGGCATTAGCAAGACGAGTAAGATGAGCAGAACAAATTAAGACCGAATGCCCAATAAAATAGCTTAACTAAAAGATATTGTACGCTGCTCTCAAAATATGTTCCTGTCAGTTTCTATGCTGTTTTACAGCTGCAAAACAAGTCTGGTGACAAAAATTCTGAAAGTACTTGCAACTGTTATTTCAAGAGTTTATTGGAAGATAAAGATGATGAAGAAGAGTCTAGCAGATTTTATGTTGTTGAAATTACGAGTGGAAGTGCACATTATATTGGCAAAACCAAGAATGACGACCACGTTTGTATTTACATTTTAAGAGGGGATACTTCAACTGCAATATTGTTGCAAACAATTCAAAAACTGTTTGGGTAGCATTTATTTATACCTCGATACTAGTGCCAGGCGCACTCTGCCAAAATGGCTTGGACAGAGAGGAAACTATGTATAATACCAAGAAAGCGGGGGGGGGGGGGGTGGGGGGTACTAACATCCTATACTGTACTCACGGGTAGGCTCTGCCCGAAAGGAGTACCTTTTGGGGCTTAGGTGCGTAAAAGGGCAGGGATCCAAAATGTAGGAAATGCGATTTAAATTTCCAGTTGAGTTTTTTAAAACTCCCTTCAAAATATCCGTCAAGCACATGCAATGGATAAGTCACCAGTATACACACATTCTGAAATTTTTTAAGGGGTTACTGTTTTCAATCCAAGGTTATAAAAAAGGCATTTAGTGTGCCTAGTGTTTGTGTGTGAAAGGGATACCATTTTTTATTGGAGGCATGATGAAAAGGGTCTGTCAAAAATGGGTAAGGGTTTGGACTTCAGGGCAGAGCTTCGCACTATAAAGCACTTTTGATTGTGAGGTACCAGCATCATCTACCCACCTCCCCCCCCCCAACCCAACACTTAAGGTAACAGTTATTTCTGTACATCAGTTTTTCATCCATAAATCATCAGTCTGACAGGGTTTAATTATAAACACCCAGTTCTGACCAGGATGCACAGTGTGCTGTAAGCTTGTAATCCAAAACACTAAAACACAGGTCACAGGTCACAGGTCATTGTTTTACCTATACTGAAACAACCCAGAACAATGACCTGTGACCTGTGTTTTGTACCTGCTGAACAAACGGGTGAAAAGTCTTTTAACATGAAAATGAGGATGAAACTTCCGGTGTGCGACACTTGCAGACTGCAGACTGTAGACTTTTTCACTAAAATATTGTATTCCATTTCCATTACCAATAGCTAACCGTAAACAGGCTAACCTGAGTGCTATTCAGGCTAACCTGAGTGCTATTCAGGCTAACCAGAGTGCTATTTAGACCTAAATGTAGTCTGTAGTCTGCAGTCTGCAGTCTGCAAGTGTCGCACACCGTGAAACTTCAGTTCAGAATAAGAAGGTATTGTGATTGCCTGACAACACTGAATGAAACCTTGAAGAAATCTTGTAAAAAAATTCCCTTTAAATACCTCCATATGAAATGAAAGACTTTGAACACGACGAAACATTTCTGTGATAGCCATGTTTTCAAAGGATGGTTCATTTGGATTTTGGATTTCCTAAACATAATTCATTCAAAAATGTTACATGTAGCAGTTCTTCTATTTTCAAATTTTGTCCTGTTATATTTTTTTGTGAAATAACATTTAGAGCTGTTTTGACATTCTTTTTCAATCCAGCATTCAATCTCACTGTTCTACAGGCTCATAAACGAGAAACAATATAGGATTAGTTATAGTTTTAGCACTGTTTTGTATTTACACACGTTTGTATTTACATTTTAAGAGGGGATACTTCAACTGCAATATTGTTTCAAACAACTCAAAAACTGTTTCGGTAGCGGTTATTTATAACTCGATACCAGTGCCAGGTGCACTCTGCCAGAATGCATGTCTTAGACAGAGAGTAAACTATGCATAATAGACACCTTAAGAGACTCCGATTTTCACGCACGGGTACAGCTAGCGCCATCTTGAATTCATTAAATGACCACGTCATCGGGCTGTGACTAAAAGTGGGACGGGGACGTGGGACTTTGGACGTGGGGACTCGGGGACGTGGGGACGTGGGGACTCGGGGACTCGGGGACGCAGGGACGCGGGGACTCGGGGACTCGGGGACGTGGGGACGCGTGGGATGCGAGGACGTCGTAACTCGGACACGCGCGGGGACTCGAGGACGTGATAAACAAGCAACACCTGACGTTTGCTCTGAATTTGTAAAATACAATTGTTGGCAGTTAAGTGTAAAATAATCTAAGACATTATGCTGGAGAGGTTGTCATCAGACCAGAAGGTATTTCCAGCTTCCATGTTTCGGCCTAGTCTATTTTACCGTGAGAGCTCTGGGTACAGGATAGTTTCAACGCAGAGGGTCTTAAACTTCGTGGGCAGCCATGGAGGACTTTCTTGGTAAGCACCTGAGTTAAAGGCATGGATGTTCGAAGATTGACAAGAAAACTCGGGTACTTACCAAGCAAGACCTCCATGGCTGCCCACAACGTTTAAGACCCCCTGCGTTGAAACTATTCTGTACCCAGAGCTCTCACGGTAAAATAGACTAGGCCGAAACATGGACGCTGGAAATCATCAGCTTCTGGTCTGATGACAACCTCTCCAGCATAATTTCTTAGATTATTTTACACTTAACTGCCAAAAATTGTATTTTACAAATTCAGAGCAAACGTCAGGTGTTGCTTGTTTATCACGTCCTCGAGTCCCCGCGCGTGTCCGAGTTACGACGTCCTCGCATCCCACGCGTCCCCACGTCCCCGAGTCCCCGCGTCCCAGAGTCCCCGCGTCCCTGAGTCCCCACGTCCCTGAGTCCCACGTCCCCATCCCACTTTTAGTCACAGCCACGTCATCGTATCCTTCCCGTAAAAGCTACACGTTTTCCCGGAGAAATCGGTGGTCTACCCGTATGTGACAATGGAGACACAGGTAAGTTTTTATGGTCTTTATCTTTGCTTATTAGACCAGAATGGTATCCAGATTCTTATATAAACACTTGTTTTTCTGATTTGAAGCGTTTTGGGATTACAAAAAAGTTTTTTTGAAGCACAAATGTGGAGAAATCTTCTTTACTAGAACCCAGTCTTTTTGCACAACATTTTTGCCCAGATCGTCACCGGTGTCACCCGGTGTATCTTAAGTTTGATTGGTTTCCTGTGTAACCGAGTACGGGTACAGGTGATCTGACCCGTACCCGTACCCGGAACCAGGATATCTTAAGGTCTCTATTACCAAGAAAGGAGGAGGTACTAACATCCTATACTGGACTCACAGGGAGGCTCTGCCCAAAAGGAGTGCCTTTTTGGGGCTTAGGTGTGTAAAAAGGTAGGGATCCAAAATGTAGGAAATGCTATTTAAATTTCCAGTCAGGTCTTTAAAAGCTCCCTTCAAAATATCCGTCAAGCACACGCAATGTATAAGTCACCAGTACACCAGTATAAGGGGTAACTACTTTCAATCCAAGGTTATAAAAAAGGCATTTAGTGTGCCTAGTGTGTGTGTGTGAAAGGGATACCATTTTTTTATGGAAGGTATATGAAAAGGTCTGTCAAAAATGGTAAGGGTTTGGACCTCAGGGCAGAGCTTCCCACTATAAAGAACTTTTGACTGTTGGGTACCGGCATCATTTACCCCCCCCCCCCCCACCCGCCCCAACCCAACACCCCCTACCCCTGCCCAAACAACCTTAGCAGTCTGGCAAACCAACATAACTGGGATACAATTTAAGGTAATGGTTATTTCGGTACATCAGTCTCTGGCAGGGTTTAAAGACCCAGTTTTCAGCAGGATGCACAGTGTGCTGTGAGCTTGCTATCTTGGAAACCAAAACACTAACAGACGGGCAAAAAGTCTTTAACATGAAAATGAGGATGAAACTTCAGTTCAGCATTAGGAGGTATTGTGATTGCCTGACAACACTGGAGCACTGTACTAGAATGAAACTTGAAGAAATCTTGTAAAAAATTCCCTTTAAATACCTCCAATGAAATGAAAGACTTTGGTCATGTGACTAAACATTTCTATAATAGCCATGTTTTCAAAGGATGGTTCATTTAGATTTTGGATTTCCTAAACATAAGTCATTCAAAAATGTTTTATTGTGAAAGAACATTTGGAGCTGATTTGACATTTCTTAAAAGTATTGTTCAATCCAGCATCCAATCTCACTGTTCTGAGTGAGATGTCCTATTAAGAAACAGAAAAATATTTGGCTGAAGATCAATACTTCCATATCAAAAGCAGTTCTGTCTGTCCTAACCAAGAGCCAAAGATTTTCCAGTCTGCCCATAAAGCTATTTTGGTCAATATGTATTTTGTCTAAAGTTGTGAAAATATCCTGCACAAGCAGAGCCACATGGTAATAAAAGACAAATTGGCAAGCAATATGCTTCAGTTAATATACATATCACCAAGACAGATTATTATCATCGGAGACCCAGGGGCAGCTAGTTGGGATGATATATTTTTGATTCTGTCTGTCGTAAACAAGAATCAAAGATTTTCCAGTCTGTCCATAAAGCTATTTTGGTCAATATGTATTTTGTCTAAGTTGTGAAAATATCCTGGTGCATGTAAGTGGTCTCAGTTACATACACTAAGAAATTGTTGATGTGTGTCAGACAGCTTGTTCATTCCTACACGTCAGTTGTATTACGTTTTTCTTTATGGCTGCACGGAGGCAGCATGGCCGAGTGGTTAGGGTGCCAGACTTGGAATCCAGAGGTCAAGGGTTCAAGTCCCGTTCTGACCACTAAGCTGGAGTTGTTTCTTGGTAGACCCTAGTTCAACTCCTTAGCCACACTTGTAAATAGCCAACTGGTCTGCTTCCTGCCAGTTGGGATTTTTAACCATGTTATGTTCATTTGGATTATTTGTTTCATCATTTCATCATTGGCCCTGAAAAGTCCCATTGGGGGAGTGGTCAATCAAGATATTATTTTTATTACAGAGCCTCATGGTGATAAAAGACAAATTGTCAAGCAATATGCTTAATATACAAATTGCCAAGAGAAGAAGAAAAATACTAATATTACCAAGACAATTTATCATCATCAGAGACCCAGGGGCAGCTAATCGGGATGATATATTTTTGGGCGACACAATATTTTTGGGTGCTCTCGCCCCTTGATGTAAAGTTTTGCCTGCAAATATTACATTGTCCTGACTAGCTGCCCCTGGGTCTCTGAGGATGGACAAATTATTTGCCCACAGTATTTCTCATTGAAACAAATGACTAAAACAATATTTAAAAAGAAAGCTTCTAGCCACAGAATATTTTAGATCAACGGCTACAAATTTTGGATCAAAAAAATGCAAATGATGCAATCTAAATAAGCATTTATTATTATACCTGTGGTCATAACCTGTATTTTTATGGCTCATACATCATTCTATTAGGGGGTTCATTTATATCCCCATCTGAATTTGATTTAAAAAATTCTAAAGGCCCTGACATTGCCATTTGTCATCATTCTATCCACCTCCTCCACGTTCCAATTTCAGTGTCGTGATGCATGTTGAAATTTAACCCTAACAAGGACTCATTTGCGGGAAGAGAGAGAAGCCCGAGGTATAATAAGTCACTTTTTGTGGAAATTCAGTGAAGCAGGTTGAGAATGTTGCATACTCCATTCAATTCTTGCTTATGGCTTAAACATCAAGTAAAACTCGGCAAAGTGTTTCATTTGATTACCAAGACTTGAATGAACACCAATGTGACTGATCATGTTCGGAATTACCAAGTACCTCTCCAAATTCATTTTGCTGGCAAAGTCGTCAATTGCAACATCCATAGGGTACTTTTCACTACACTGAACTGATTTTAAAAAATTTGCGAGGCTACGCGCATGAGACCTCGGATAAAGAACACCTGGTGTACAACATCCAGGAGCCTTGACAACAGAATACATGACAGGAGAGAGCTTCCTTAATTCTATCCAATGAGCTCTACCGACAGTATAGACAACTAAAATGACATAGACTCCCCAGAGAGTGAAGGTGCAATACAGAGATACTTTCCTTCGAATTGTACTGCGTATTTTCAACTGAACCCACACAGCTAGAGATCCGCCAAGTATACCGATCAATACAAGTTCAGGTAATTCGGGCCAACCAAAACCTTGCCATTTCTCGGGATAGTAGAGTTTCAGAAACGCCCAATCTCTTCGACGTTTCAAGAACTTCCCAGGCATTTTATGTTTCAAAACATACCGAAGATGGCTGAGGAGACGTTTTGACGGCAAAGCATCATCCTCGATCATTAAAACGTACGTTGAATTGTGTCGCAGGCCTATTTCTAAACCCACTATATAGTCTTCTTTCTCGCGTGACCTCGAAGCAGAAGTTACAGGTAACGAGCTATTAACTACAGTAATAAACTTGGACAGGTAAACTGCATCTTCGTCCAGTCCAGGATCCGAATTAAGAATGGTTAAAACACTTCTTCCTTCATCGCTTGTGACCTGAGGCAGTAAACGAGAGGCGACTTGAAGTGAATAATGCGTGTTGGAACCACGGTGAGCTGTCAACAGGACAATAGAGAAATCGATCTGTCCGTTTTGATCATATTGGGGAAATGTCGGAGTCGATTTATAAAGACTATTAAAATATTTCCTCGCTTCCTCGGTTCGTTCGTTGTTCTCTGCTTCGAGGTATTTGTAAGGCTCCTTCGGCTTGTTAAAATACGTTGAGAAGCCAAGTTTGTGACACAACAAAGGCAGGATAAGAACGAATGTTGAGATGTAAATAGTGGCAACATATATCCCAATTCGCCGGTACACGACCATGCCAGAGAATTGTCAGCGATTAAATTAAATTCCTTTCTGTAAGATGGACGAATATTATGAATAACAAGAAGACTTTGCAATTAAAAACGTGCACAAGTACATCTCGCAAGCACATGCGATTCCCGTTCTGCTTGCGTGACGAACTTCTGTGACACTTTGGCAGGCGCCGGCGCATTGTACAGACACTCTCATCCCCAGGGCTACTCATTCCCAACAGAAACGGAGGCTCTAGGGAGGAAAATGGCCAGGGCGGTGATTTTAGGTATAGGGGTGGAGTTAAATAGTAGGAGAAATAAATGTTCATTACTGCCAGACAGTCTGTTTTTAGCCATAGGAAATTTGTAAAAAATGTCTGCGTATTTTTAGTACAATGTAGATTATACAATGGTGGTCAAACAATGCTAAGTGTTAGAGGTGACAGTGGAGGAAATTTGGATTATGGTGCTAAAGGCACGCGCAATCGAGGGTCGATACTCTCGATCAATACCCTTGATCAACATCTTGATCAATACTCGATGGACATCCCGATCGATACTCAGTCGACACTCAATCGACACTTGATCAACAGCCGGTCGATAGTCGGCCAGGTGTCGACCAACTCATATGCATAAATCGCAAATTGGTCTACTGCTGAGTGAGATGTCAATCAAGTGTCAACCGAGGTGTTGATGGAGTGTCGATCGATTATCAACCGAGGGTATCAATCAACACTTGACCGCCGATGCCTTAAGTACACATGATCTGTAAATTCTTGAATATTGGAGGGAGTTTTTCATTTTTCAGGTGGGATAAGGACGTAATAGGGGAACGTTCCAAAATGATGAGGTCACATATCTCATCTTCATGAAAAGAAGTCTAAAAAATATAACCCAAAGATATCTATGCATAAACATATATGTACTTTATCAACCAAGTGCAAGGGCTGTACTGGGAGGATATCAGCCTAAGGTGTTGACAATACGGACCAAGTGCAGACCAGTGCAGCAAGTTCTCTACAAAAAAGACAGAGGGCCAATATTCTACTAGTATGAGCAAGCTTGGCTGATAACAGATTTATTGCACAACTGAAAATGTTTAGCGAAAGAAAGCCATGATCACGGACTGGAAAAACACCGCAAACTTCAAATGTAGCCTACGTGTACATGTAGCCATACACATAGGTTTTAAAATGCCTAGGTGTATACTCACATCCAATGTTAAACAAAGCAAAAGGGAAAGAAAGAGAAAGGTGAGATAAGTGAGAGCTAAAGGTCAAAAAGAAAAGAATCTTCTAGGTGAAAGTAAGTACTGTCAGAAACGTAATCTATAAAATCACCAGAAAATCTTCACAAGTGATCATGTGGTAACATTCATGACAGTACAACAGTAGTTAGAGAATATTAGACCAGCAATGGAGCAATCTGATTGGTTGATTTTAGTTGTTGCCTCTCTGAGCTAACATAGTTGTGTAATAAAATATTGTCCAAAGTTACTAACTTTCTCCTAATCAATTAGTTTTTTATTTACATTTTATTTTGAAATGTTACTTCTTACTTATATTTACATATTGTCTTGACAGTATAATATTCTCACTGGAGAACTTATTTATAGTGTTTTTATTGCCGCTGTATGCTCAGTCAGGTTTTTTGATGCTCATTTTGTTAACAACCAGAGAACTTGTTTGTTTCCTTACTATTGTCAAGTTTAGTGAGTTTAATAATATTATGCCATATTTTTTTCTATAGTTTAGAGAAAAATCACTTCCAAAAACAAGGAAAAGGTCCTAAAAGTTTGAATTGAAATATTATTCAGTCAACTTGTTAACTCTTCCAATCGTAGCATGAATTGCTCCAAGGGTGCACATTTCCAGTTGTCTTTTGCAGACACAAAGTCAGGTGATAAAGTCTTTACTGACCAGACTTGCTCAGGACTGTACTGGAAGAAATATCAGCCCAGGGTATCATTCTTAGCATAAACCTTGCAAATGCTTCACCTGGGGACAATACACAAGTTTAGCTTTGAGCTATCTAGCTTAAACATGCAACTCAAACAGACAAAATAAATGTTTTAAATGATTAAAAATCCATGCTTGTGAGGAGGTGGTCACGACCAATGTGCTTTTGACAAGGAGTGACTGAGAAGATGAACTCAGGAATAGCGAGAACAAATCCACCTAATGACAGGGTGGAGAACTTGACAGGTGGTGGATCTAGGGGTGGGGCCAGAAGGCCTTGGTACCTTCTCTATTCGCCAAATTACAAAAGGTGCAAAGGACCAAACTATTTTTTTTTGGCTGCTACCTTAATTTAAGGTCACAAGAGCTCTAAAATATTAGGGGTTCCCACCTCATATAGAGGTCTGGATCACTTGTCCACACCAGCTCTTTGCAAGTACATTGTATATTCTCCAGTCAATACTCCCAGTGCTTGGGTGATAGGAAATATGCATTCAAAATATAATCAATAATTTACTCTAAAACTTACCTTAAGCTGTCAGGTGAATAACATTGGTATCAACTGGTTGGGTTGTCCAATACTGACACAGGTGCAAGTATTCTGTTTTTATTGGTTTCCACTATTTGTCCATTCATGATCATTTCATCTAAGATCATGTGCACTTTGTCCAGATTGAACATTATCTTCACAAAGGTCAAACATCAAGGAAACCGTCATGTTTTTCATACATTTATAGCCTGACTACATGGCTAGGTGAATAGGCTGGCTGGTAACTACTTCTATGGCATGAAGGTAAAGTGCCTATGACATGAATAATTGCGACATATTTAAAAGGCTTTTCAAAATACAGAGGAATGGCGTGTTCCTTTCTAGAATATCTTTTTTTTTCATTTTAGAGATATTGGCGTTTTTGTATCAAGCAAATTAGGAGAGTGATGACGTCATGAGGTTTACAACTAAAATGGTAAAATACTGAAAAAAGAATATCTCTGGAAATATTGTAGCAGTGTTCTTCAAACTTGGCAACAGAAATGTTCATCACAAAAGAAGCTTTTCAGGGCCTCCTCGCGAGGACGAGCCCTTGAGTCAGCGGCATTGTTCAAAATATGTGACCGGAAATAGAATTGTGAGCCAAAATCCTGAAAACCGGAAATAAAACTTGTTAGATTTGGTGATGTAATATCTCGAAAGTTAGCTTGGTGACCTACATGTACCCTGATTTTTTTGTATGCAAAAAAAATTCGTTATTTCAAATTCGTAAAAAAAAATGTAAAAAAAATTATCTAGTGGAATTTTTCTCTCGACTCCTACAGCTCTTTTATAAATAAATCAAGTTCTACTAGATAGATTTTTTCTTATCACATATTAGACTAGAGAATTTGATGAAGTCACCAAATTGGTTTTAAAGTTGTTTTTGAAAAACTGAGTTTCAAAGGGTCTTTTAACAGCATTGTACCATTTCCATAGTAACCGTTGAGACATTACAACCACCCTCAAAAATTGTTTGATGATAGTTTTATTCAGATAACAAAACATTGCCCGTCTAATATGGACAACAGTGTTGTAATATTTCTTCATTGCACACGTATTGTTAACCGTGGAAAGCCCTTTCGAGCCCCCTTAAGGGGTATTTCTACTTCCCCTAGAGACAATCTTGTAATCCAAAACCCACATGTTTTTGATCAGCCATACAACCTAGGCTCTGGGAAAATCAAAACCAAGTTACCAGTGAGAAATATACTTGAGGAAGGACCGGGAGCCCAGGAGGCCCCTTTCATACCTATCATTGGAGTTAGAAAAGGTAGGGAAAAGTTATTATAAAAATAATGTATCACCATCAGGCCAATCTCTGTAAGTAACATTAACCAGTGAGTATTTCAATCCACTACGTACTGCGACTTGGATGAAATGCCAGTCCATTGCAGGGTCCCCCCCCCCTGGGGAGAAGAGTTACTGTGAGAGTAAAATCACTTACGATTGTATTGAAGCCAGCCAGGGCTCAAACCTAAACTGCTTTATCCAGAGTGCAGTGCGGTACCCATTAGGCCACCAGGACTCGAGAGAAAGAAATGGTCTAGCTTTAATTATGCTGCCTTCTTCCCTTTTCAAGCACTAAAGGGTTTATCTCCATTGCACTCTCTCCCTTCCTCCCCGCCCCTTCCCTTTCAGTACCCCTGTATCAGAGCTAGCAATTCCATTTACTAGCAGTCACCTATGACAGTCTTTCAGCCCCACATTTAACATAAAAATATCATGAGTGCCACACAAAAACGTATAAAGAGAAGTTAGATGTATGGCCACCTTTCCTCCAGCAAGGAACTATTTCACACATTTTGACCAGTATTAACTCCAGGTCACTTAATGTAAGCAAACTGTCCAGTATTTTAAATAATGTAACAGGCTGATTTAAAAGGATACGTCCAATTCACACTGAAAATAAAAGAACAAACAGGCTCTTTTAGAACGACAAATTTGTTTTCAAAATTAATATTATGTTCATTCCAAAAGCAAAATAACCTGAAACACAGCATGTGTAGTAAATGAATCATGCCCAAGGGGAACTCTTTAGCCAGGATTTGAAAAAAGACCATGCAAAATTTTATGCAGCATAGGGATTTTCATAGGAGGCCTGGGGTACCCTGTCCGAAAAAATTGTGAATTTAAGACTTTTGTAAAGCACATCTTGTGACAAGCCTGCAGAGGTCAATGTAATAATTATAGCAATAAGATCTTTTAACAGTTAAAATTTGAGGTTTGGTACCAAAAATTTAAGGTGTTAAAATCTATTAGCCAGGGCTTACGTTTTAAGTAATTATGAGAAATTTTCAAGGCACATTGTGGGGCAAGAAAGGTCTATTATGCGGCAAATTATGTGATTTCTTTATTAGCTAATTTAACATTGTTTTATTAGGTCTCAGAGGAGGATAATTTTTGCTGCCCAAGACCCTATTAGAGCATAAAGGAATGAAAAAAGTAACTGAAATAAATCATCTGATGCCTCATTTTGAATTATTGAAATTGGAGATGCCCAATTTAGCCAATTTCATATTAACATATATTAATTATTAATTTTATTAGTTTAATTGAATATTTACAGGAAGGAGGGATCGTTTTTTCTCTTGTGAAGAAGCCTTCAGCGATTTAACAACAAACTTATCCATGAGGATGTCTGTTTCAAGTTAAACAAAAATAACTACATGTACTGTACATCTTGCAAGCGACTATCAAGCAGTTCACGCTGATAAGTGCAACAAAAATATGAGGGTATCAAAAAAACATCTTGATTTCTTCAGAGAATATATCAATGATTGCGATTGGTCCATTTACACTGTACATCTACTTATTTAATCTGTGCCAATGGTAAAAAGCTTTGATTAGAACTAACATTTAAGCTGTCAAAAAACTTAAGGTAACGCAAAAATGTCCTCTTTTTCACCTCAAATTGTGCAATTTTGTACAAATTTGTTTTTCAGGAATTATGCATTTTGTTGCGATTTTAGGTTAATTCGGCAGAATTGCACCATCACAGAATATTACAAGCCCTGATTAGCTAACTGTCATTAGAGTTATCACAATACACTTAAGGATGCTAAGACAGCAAAAAGTATGTTGAGAACTACCTGTCAGAGAAATGGATTCAAGTCATACCCTCGAAATGCAATGATTTTTACTGAAGACGCTAGCTCTGGATAGTCTATGTTCACTGGTCTGTTAAATTAGAGACACTGCCTTCACTGTTTTCTTTGGCTAGTAGCTTGTTACAAATACAAGCAATAGCCACCATTTGATGCGAAAATATGCTTGAATGTTTTGTCTGTGGACACTATCTGTTCTGAAAAGCAAACATTTTTCCAAGAGTGAAGCTCAAGGAAAACTGTGAGCTTTTCGGAACAAAGAATTAATGCCCTGTCGTACATGTATTTTTGTGCCAAATGGAGGCAATTGTGTTTTACATTATCCCTCAGAACATTTTTGCAACACACAAAGTTTTGAAAGTTGTTGTATAGCACTTAGATATTCCTCAGTTTTAACTGGGGCACATTCAGTCACATGACGTATTTAGACCAATCGCATGTGAGCAAAAATATTTGATAGATTATAAGACCTGCTATCTGTTGTTTTATGAACCAATGAAATACTGTAATTCTTTCTAAAAGGTATTGGGTGACCCACAAAATAGGTTTCTGTTACCTTTTTAGGACACCTATCAACAGAATCCACTGATTTATCCTCATCTGTTAATGTTAAATGGAAGTATCCCTACCACTAACGAACCAAGTAGAATACTGTCAGCCTAAGGGTGTACAAAATTGAACTCCAATCAAAACTCACCACACTAGAAAAATAACGATCCAATGTTTCCACGAGGGTGTGAATAAACTCCAGTATTGATAATTCATTCTGCAGAAAGACATAATATAATGTATCAACATAAGCTGAGCTTTAGAATTACTAAGCTGCTGTTTGAGATAAACTTGAAAAAAAGAATCAGACAAGTATTAGTAGAGTATAAGCAGAGAACAGTGAAGTATCAGTGAAGTATCAAACAAGTAGTGCTCAAGTAACAGTGGCGTATCAGTGCGGTATCTATGAAATGTGATTTAAGTGTTGATGAAGTATTGGTGTGTCAATTAGTGCCAATGATATCGGCTGACACACATCTTAGTCGGTATCTTGGTTGATAATACATGAAATGATTATTGACTGAGTATCGACCGAATGTCCACTCAGACTGACTATTCACTGACTATCAACAGTCAGTCAATGTGTCAACAGCCAATATGTCAGAATTAACATTCATCTATTAATATGGTCTGGAAAGTGTTAGACAAGTAGCTGGCTGACTGGGTTGATTACAATGTGAACAAAATAGCTTGCCTCGTCTGGATCAACACCGACAATAAATAACAGTGAGGCATATCTTCTGTAAATGACTTTGAAATTCTTGAATTCCATGAAAGGACACTGAAAGCAAAAACAGGATAATTTTATCTAAACTGACTGCTTAAAAGGATCCAAGATTAAGAGCTTAACCACTTAAAGCAATCATTATCCACTGAACCTTCTTTGCAAATTTTGATAATCAGAGAATGAATTCCACAACAGGGCTTCTGGTAGGTCATGGAAAAAAGCCAAATTTCGCTGGATTTTCAGAGAGAAATACGCTGAAATAAATGGCCGATTTCACAGGAATTTGGCGGGTAAATGTCACTGAAAAACAATTAGTAAAAATTGGCCAATTACGTGGGACTTTCTAGGCAAATTTTCCTGGAAAGCAAATGATTTTGCACTGATTTGATGAATATTTTTAACAAAAAAAGACAGCAATTTTGCCTTGTTGGACTTTCGTACGTGTTTGCTATTTGTTTGACCACAAGGTTGAGTATTTAACAGAGATCATCATTTGCTCTTTTAACAACAATACGCTTGACAAATGCACCAATGGCAAAGCCTTTTATATCAACAAAGAAACATTAATCTACAAAGAAAGCCTGGTAGTTTTGGGGTGTTGTTTACTCATTACTGCGACAAAGTTTCAAAATAAATTTGTAAGTTTACAGCAAGTAAACAACCCCAACAGCCAAGATAAGGTTCAAATATATTGTACCCACATGTTTTTCAAAAGATTTCTAGCGAATTTTGCAGTATTTTGCATGTTTTTGTGAATTCCGCAGATTTACTGAAAATCAGCAGCTCCGCCACTGTGCAAAATTTCAGAAGCCCTTAATTCTACAAAGATGCCCACTGTGTAAGAGACAACATTGAGCAAATTTGCCAATTTAAATTGCAAATTTAGACCTTTCCACAGTTTCTCATACCATCTTATTTGGAGGGCAAATATCTGGGAAACAGTGGGTGTAGAAAGAGTAAAATTCTGCAATTCTAATGAATTACAATATAAACTAAGATAACCAGCAAAATGTTATTTTCATTGAATGATCAAATTTGAATAAATAAAACAGCCTCCGCACTCGAAAACAAGAATCACCTTTTTAGTTTTCCCCTCAAAAATTTCTAAATTTGCCCCTGAACTGGAAACTTCGTTTTACAGCAAAATACATGAAAACCTTTACTTCCAGCTTTCTTAGCTAGTGTGTATCCTTCACGGTATCCTGTCAATTTGAATTGATCAGTATAAATTCTCTGACCTAGTATGTTTAGTTTTAAATTCGTGAATATTTCATAATCCGAACATTCCGTGAACCCATTAGATATTAAATTTCCTACTTTTCCAATGCGTTTACTGCAATTTTTTGCCCTGTTTGCCCTTCAACCATGCCGCGAGAAACTGTGCAAAGGCTCTCACATGCATTTAGAGTGTCAATGGTCACCTGATCGTCACTTCGTGCCAAACATTTTCGTGTTATTTCGGCCTCCAAATTCGTCCTTTCTTCAAGTTCCAAGTATTCATAGTATTGGGAAACCCGAGTATGCCCTTGCTTGTTAACAAGCAGTAGAAATTTCAACATTGTAACGCTTTTTCAAGAAAACACTTTCACTTTTTTGAGCTCAATCAAGTCAAATCATCACCAGGCGCTGCTTTCTCCCTAAGCATGAAAACGAGGCGCCAAAACAATCAAAATGGCGACGAAACTGACAGTTGAGAGCGACTCCATCGAAATAATTGAAAAAGGCCAGCAGGATGAATCTTACAGCTTTAAAGAGTGCAAACAGATTGGAAAAAACCTTTTAGATGAATTGAAGGAATCCATTCAAGTTGAGTACTTGCCAGATGTCGGAGAGCCTCGAGTTAAAGCGACGAAATATCTCGCGGAAACAGAAATTCTGCAACTTTTGGAAGTAAGACCTAAGTTTTAAACTTACCTCAGCCTTAAGGCTTTTTAAGCTTAAACTTATGTTTTATAAGCTTAGCTCTGATTTACTTTTTAATGACCTGTACAGTACTCATCAATCTCGGAGACGTTTGCAGAAAAGGCATTGTGCTAGGCCAGTAATGAATCTAATCAGGGTCAAGAAACCATCATTGTTATACCCAACTCAAACACGTTTTCTGATTGGAGGAGAACATATCACGTGTCATGTGTCAAAACTCACTACTCTCTAGGGCAAATGAACTCCCAAGGGACACTTTCAACTCGTAGGTGATCAGGTCGTGCACCTTGAAACTGCGGCTAATTGAGTGCCAGCCAGCGGAAAGCAAATTATTTTTTTCCCAGTTTGTTTTATTTTTGAGTTGGGTGGTATAACAAAAGACTTAATGACTGGTCCCATGGGAAACAGTGAGTCTTGTTTCCCTTTGACCCTCAATATTCCCCTCAGCTTTGCCTTGGGGAACATGGAGGGTCTCTCGGGGAAACAAAATTCACTGTTTCCCTTGTGGCCAGTCAGTAAGTGCTTAGTGGCACCCCTATAATCAAACCTGGGTTAGGTACCCCTTTCCCCTCCTGGGTCGTTGCTGTGCATTTATGTGCAAAAAAAGGGAACCACTGAATTTAATGTTCTTTTCATCTCTCTTTTTTGTAGGACTTAATCGCTAAGCTTGTCTTTAAGAGGCCAGAAAAACCAATAGACTTTCTAGTTAAAGAAATGGAAGAGGTGAAGAGAAACGGAACAGAAAAAAGCAAAGAAGACAGTACAGCTTACTGACAAATCATCTGTGAGATTTATAAAAATGTTGAAAGACTTTAAAGTAGCAAGAATCAAGTTAGTCCTCGTGGTGGAATTAACATGTTGTTTATAAATTACATATTTTTATAAAATATTTTTGTAAAAAAAAAGTTAAGATTTGAACTTTCTGAACTGAAGAGAATATAGATATTCTAAAAATTAAATTCTATGGTCTATCTTGTATCTTAATAATAATTTATCCAATTTATCCAATAATTTCCAACCTGTGATATCACTATCACGATCACCTTATAGTCAACATCTAACATAGGGTTGGAGGGATGCAGGGTGAGCCTTTTTTTGCATCCAGGATGCGGGATATAAGGTAAGTTGAAGGCAGGATGCAGGATTACAAGAGGTTGGTGGGAGTTGGTGGAAAGTGGGAATTAATAATTTTTCCATGCGGGAAATGGGATTTAAGACGGTCAAAATTAGGTAAATAACACAAGCAACACAAAGTACTTAACTCTTGTATTTGTCATTTTTTTGTTTACTCTTTCAGATATTGTCTGATTTCTGATCCTTATCAGAACCGATCTACAGTCTGACTACCATCCCATGTCTAAAAAAAACCTATCACAGGCTTGTCAATTTTATCCGGATAGAAACCATAAAATTCTAAAAGGCAAGCTCACGTTTTAACTCAATAACGGAGAATAACGATCAAGAAACACTAGATTTAATCAGACATGAAAATAGTTCATAATATGACACCCAAAAACAACAATAGACCATCAATGAACATCCTGACAAATCAATGCCAACTCAGAAGTAGGTAAATGACCATAAATTTAACAGCTGACTTAATTTACTGTTGTTTGTCTCAAATGGTGACCAAGTGATGCAAGGCAAATGCAAAATTCTGTGCAATATGTTAGCTTGGTAAAACTCAGTGTCTCAACAGGGAAAAACATTGTCTTGTCACAATTAAAATACTTTGGACTGCGGCTAGATCAGGATGAATGGTCCGAAGTAAGTGGGATAGAGAAAATATTGGTGGAGGGAAGCCGGAATTGCTATTAAAGACAGTCATAGTTTTGCTTACCAGAGATGACATTATAACATGATAATGCAATCTCAACTTTACCTTAAATGATTGGTTCAAAAGCTGAAACTGACATCATGGCACTGAAAAGGTTGCTCACATACACTTTTCAAAACTTTACACCGGTGAATCATTATTTCCAATATTTCTGGTAGATCTCTTGATCTTATACAAACTTTAAGTCTATTTCAAACAATCCATGTCTGTTTGTGAAATTATTCTCTTCCTGGCTGAAAGGCATCAAAGAATCAATCAACCCACTCATATGGTGAAGGTGCAGTGGTCTCCTGGTTAGTGCCCTCAACTCCGGATCGAGCGGTCCTGGTTCGAGCCCTGGATGGGGACATTTGTGTTGTGTTGTTAGGCCAGACACTTTATCTCACAGTGCATCTCTTCAACCAGGTACCGGAGACCTAACAATGCTGGGGGTAACCCGGCAATGGACTAGCATCCCGTCTGAGGGGGGGGGGGGGAGGTTTCTTCATGCTACAGAAACTGGGATAAGTTCCAGGTTGATGGGCCCTGTGGCTCTTATGCATACTTACCTTTTTACTTATATGGTTCATGCTATGGGCACAATTTTTCTATTTTCTCCTTAGTGCACCTGTTGACCGTAGTAAGGATTTCATAAACACTGATCACTGTGCTCACTTGTATAGCATTGTTTGCTGATTTATTAAGTGACACACTGGAGCACTGTTAGTTTTAACTGTATAATATACACTGATCACTGCGCATGCTCGTTTAGAATTGTTGTTCACTGATAATGTAAAACATTTCATTCCATTTATTTGCTCACACAATGATTGCTGCTTGTTTTATCCAAATTTAATATCAGTGGCACTAAACGTACTAACGTACCAAGGGTTACAAACACTGTCTTACTTGGCGTACTAATGTACTGAATGGTGACTAGAATATTTAGATTCAAACTGGATACTACGTTTCTGCACAAGTATGCCTTGCGTGCCTATTTTTCCTTCTTTTCCTTGTACGTGACGCGATTTGCTCTCGGGAGTAAACAGACGTTAGTCTTCAGACAGCTCGTGACGGTCATGGCAAAACAGTTTAGCAAGATTTTCAACTGAATGTACTTTTTTTTCTTCCTTCTGTTCATTTTTCCGAACAACAGTATTGTGCCAGAGGCGGAAATTCCTAAAATATCGCGGGAAAACCTTGGCGGGAATGTGATTCCAAAGGTCGTATTGCGTGACGTGACAACACGTGATCGAAGCACTGGTGTTTTGAAACAGTATGTGATCGACCGTCGCTCGTTTGAGAGACGTCTGAACAAGTTACGAGTTTTGTGAAGACCTTCAGGGCTGTTAGCTCTTCCTGATATGAGTCAAGCAATTGCCACACACCAAGGAATCCCAAAGAAGAAAGATTCAGCCTTCTAGTTTACTCGACAGTGAATGAACAGTGAGTAAAAACCTTTGTTTGCTTTTGTAGTATGTATACGATGGTCTTTTGCTCTAGACTAGTATATTTGCCGATTTTACACGGTTGCCATGAATTTTTTGTTTTCGTACGTGTTTAGCAGTTCGCTTGTTAAAGGTTAACTTGGGTTATTTGTCATCAAAACCCGTTGATCGCTAGTCGGGGCATGTAAATGGATGTCTCGAAGAGATCTTGTAGCGGGATCGGATAAAGAATTACACATCACAATACTAAATTGAGCGCCGCATAGATGGATCGAACATATTTTGCCTTATCTGCATTTTAGAAAAATTGTTTTTATTGTAATGGCCCGTAAATAGGATCAGTTTACTGAAAAAGGTAATAAATATATGAAATCAAAACACAAGGAATGTGCTAACGGGTACGAGTAAAGGCAAATACTAATCAGATCGCCAAAAATATCGAATTGAGTGGCCTTTTGTTGTAACTCGCAACAGCTATGTTAACTTTGCGTTAACTAAATGATCATACTTTGTTGCCGTTATCCAAGATCTTCCCTCGAGATATGATTTCGTTCTTTAAGTCAAGATCAAAGGTAAAATATTTCTGATTTTGATTACTGTTCATTTAAAAATCATGCCGATTATTGGTACGATGTGCAAGCGCTTGTAGCGAATTTCGCCGCGGCAAATAGTTTTATACGTCGCTTTGATTTTTCTTCCGGTTAACTGTGGTACCACCAAGAAATACTCGTTTCTTTGCGGTCGAATCTGCGCGTACGGATTCGCGATGCTTCATTGCTTGTACAGGTAATTCCCCTATTGGATACGTTTATCTTCATCTTCCCTCGGTTTTACATAAATACATCCCTGACGCTATTAGCAAGACGCTTTTATCATTTATGCAACATTGCTGCTGGACGGGTAGAATACTTGCGGTTCTTAAGATTTCCGGGTTTGAATCGATTCGGAGCAATCTAGCATATTCGTATTCCTTGAATTCGCGTATTCTTATTTACTGTGATATCATTTTGTTCATGTGGTCGGCTGTGAAAAATCTTGCTCGTGTTTCTATCGAAGGAGACTGTGTGGTAGGTCACTTTTGATAGCTTTATCAAGTTCCATGGTTTACTACATGTAATTTTTGAATTTGTTTTGGAAGATAAATGTTGGAAGTCGTTCAAGAATTATGAAGCAATCGTTAACACTCAGGCGTTAATTCCATTGGGAAACAATTTAGTAATTCTCTTTCGTTTTACCAAACAGATTGCGGAAGTTTTTTCCTGTTTGCACAGTTAAACTGAGTTGACAGGTTTAGCTGAGATTGTGTTGAATTTTAATTTAATGGTAGCATTTTGAGGAAGCAAATAGATTTTATAAATTCATTGTCAAACAGTTTTGGTTATTGCTCTGTTTGTCAGGTCCGTTTTAACAAAGGAAATGTTTTGAAAGATGTGTTCCGGCTTCACATCTTTCCTTTACTGTCACATACAATCAGTTTCTCTTTTTAGAAACCGAAAGCGGGTTTATATTAAGGATTTTACAGGGGTGTGTTCTTTCCAGACATGAACAAAATAATTTTCATGGGGGTGATGAGAGAGGGGGAGACATGTGCAAAATACTTCTCATAGTATTGATGGGGGATGTATTTATTCCCATATCTCTTTCCCTGGATTTGCCAATGTGAATACCTGGGAATTTTCTGCTTTGAGAGCTTCGAGCAAGATGATTATAGACATACCTTTGGTACCTTTTAGGGTGTTCAGTCTCAGGTCCACAGCATAAGCTTTTGTGGCACCTTTCATGATAATTGAGCTAAAAAAATATGATAAGAGATAATGTGTTGTTTTGAAATTGGCCCAGGGGGGGGGGGGGGGGGGGGTTACTTAACAAAGTTTAATACAGGGAGGCTCCGCCCCGAGGTCCATCCCCTTACCCTGTTATATACCATTTTGGCAGAAAAAGGTACCCCTTTTATATACCTTTTATTGAAAAGGGTACCCCTTTCACATACGTACTTTAGGAAGTCTTGTTCTCATTTTCGTGAAGGGCTTAATAAATAACCTGATACAGCCATAAGGGGCGTATATTCAAAATATCAGAATTAAAGGCCCTTTAAAATACCTAAATGACCGATTTCCCTACCCTTTTATATACCTCAGCTTGTGAATCACTACCCTTTTATATACCTGAAGCCTCAAAAAGGTACCCCTTTCGGGCGGAGCCTCCCCGTATAGGCCATTATAGGGAGTACCCCCCTCCCCCCCGGGAGAATTGGTTCCTCTTGGGGGTGACAAAACTTTCAAGCCACAAGCTCACAAAACAAAATCTTGGTACCTCTTAGGGTTTTGTTGCAAAATTTCGGATGAGCATCTTCATCCTTAGTATATTTGGGAGTCCTCCTCAGGGCTCATGCCAGGAACATGGCCTTTGACTAGTGACGCCACTAATTAGGAACAGCAACTTTTTATTCTCCAAACTGTAATCACTGTGGCAAATATACCCCATTGCATGAAATGAAAAATGATACATAAAGCACTTCCAGTATCAAAGTGTAAGCTTCAAATGAAGGGATATGCTCTTTGAGATGAACAATGCAGTGTGCGGTATTTTTTAAAATGCTGTCAAAAGCTTGGACGCATAAGCAACCTATACCAGTTGGTGGACAAAACTTACAGGGGGAGGGGTAGTGAGTGCAGTTTGTGATAGTTTTGAACTTAATCAGCAAACCACAATACTGCCCTACCAACCCCGCTTATAAGAATGCCTTTTTTCTAGAGAATGTAGAGTAAGCAAAATACAAATTGAAAAATATAAAATGGCCTGGGCAAAAAGAAGTTAATAGCGTATATTGCTTGGTTGCAGATTTCCTTTTGGCATTATTGTAACCTGGGGCCCGAAAAGTTTTCGCACCTGGAAAGCCATAGCAAAATCTCGAAGCTTATGATATGACAGAGTTGTTTTATTTACGTATTCGTGATATAAACAGAGGTTCTCTTCGCACAAGAAGTTTCAGGCCTATACACTTCTTCGTTTTCAGATACAGATGAAGTAAAAATGGCTTTACAGACCCGAAATGTTTCTGGGGCTTTCGAGAAACGGGTCCCAAGGATCTGAAAATTGGGTGTGTTTTGGGGGAAAACAAGAGAGCATTTTGTTACTTTTAAGTCAGGCTTTTCGTCTTCACAGAGAACTGAAAAGAAGAGGAAGGAGTGTTATTTATAACAAAAGTATGTGATTAACGCTAACAGCCGGGGTTAGGTCTGAAAACGGGGAAGAAAACAATGTATTTTGGTCTGAAGCGGCGTCTTCAAAAATGTCCCCTTACCTCTCCATCCACTCCCCTCTCCCATCTACACCCCCCAGTTACCCGAACATTGGAGAAACTCAACGCTTGATGTTTCTGTTTTTCTTTTTAGGCCGCTGTAATGTACGTGGTCAATTCGTACCTCCATGTGCTAAAGAACATCGACTCAAGCTGGGGGGACTCGACCGGTTCAACGAGATCACGAAACAGCACACGATCAAGACGAAGAAAGTCGCGTAATTCATCCCGCTCATCGAATTCACACAGAGATAGTCACACGTATGGAAGCAGCTCAGAGAGCGGGCTATACAGCGAGGAACTGGTCAATTCTGGTTACTATGGAGACGACGAGGTTGACCGGTGTCGATGTCTGAAGTGTCTCAGTGAAGCACAAGCGAGAAAACCGAAGAATGACTTCGCCGCGGATTATGACATCATCACCGTTGACTTGAGCGCGTGTTCAACGCCTACACTAGAAACGAGCTATGTTCCTCCGATAAAACAGACAAATTTTGATGAATATATTATCATCCCCTCGTCTAAAGAGGAATTCCTGGCCGGAGGGTTAGCTCATAGCACTCCCGTTCAAGAAAAAGAGACTGATGACTTTGACGCCAGCATGGAGTCGCCAGCCGTGGATTCGCACATCGGTGTTAACATCCAAAACAAGTTCGATTCACACTGTTCGTGCAAAATATTGGAGGAGGTAGGGGACAGTGGAGGCACCTGTACTCCACCGAGACCCGTTGCTTTACAACGGGCGGCAAGTAATGGTGGAACTTGCTGGTGGAGGGAAAACATTGTCTGGCAACTACAGCAGCGGAACGAAGCGCAAACCAAACGGTTTTTGCAGCTGCAATCCGACACGCAAAGATGTCGCGCCAGAGTTAGAATCAATAAAGAACTCGCGGATTATTTGAATAAGTACGCAGAATTCCGACCCCACGCAGAAGCTGCGAGTAACAATGCCTTGATAAATATGGAGGTTGAGCCCCTTGATAGATCTGAGCTTGTTCTAGCTATAAGGAATCAAAAGACATCCCACAACGAAGAGGAAGGAGATGTTCCTATGAGGACAGATAGCGTCGCGCATTTAGCAACAACTTACCTGAAACGACAGAGAACCATGACGGAAGAGAAGCTAATGGAAAGCGAAGGATCTTACTCTCCCGAATGCGCAAGGTCCAGGATGAGCAATCGCGCGGGAAAACGCGACAGGGTTCCCAGCAGAAAATGGCGCGAAAGCATTGTGAATCAGCTGGAGATGAGGAACTTCTTAGAGTGCAAGTATTTCACGGACGCTATAGTGCGGCGAACTATGTCCCAGTTGAGTATTTCCGAAAATCTGCCTTTTCCCCTGCGGGGTATAGACGAGTATGACATCATCACAGACGATGAAGTTAGTAGCCTGGACTCCAGGAGTACTCTTATGAACTCAAATCATTCCACGTCACTGTCACAGGGCTACTACAGTTCGCCATTCAGCAGTCGCTTTTTTAACCTCAAACGTAACAAGCGGAAATAGGACCCAGACTTCGGCTATTCAGTTTTAAGTCGACAAATTTTCTCTTTGCGCGACATGGGTTTGAATGAAGGCGAAGAGATAAATCCGTTTATTCAGACTACAGTTATTCAGTGTCAAATTCACACAAATCCTAGGACACAGTAAACGTTTAATTCATTGCCTTTGTTTGCACTTAATGCATTGAAAACGAATTGAACAAACATTGTTTTCTCTCATTTGAGTAAAAAAAATGAATTCAAGATTATACTAATTTTAGAATGTTATGTTAATCCTGCACAGAACAATTGGAGGAAATTGGGAGAGAAATTTGATAGAAACCTTTCAAGATTTGACAAGTTCTTAAAGAACTGAGTGCAGGATAAATATTTCAACTGTAAACTGTCCACCCTAATCCAAAAAAAAATATCAGAGAGCATTTTGAAGAGTAAACATCCTTCTATCTAGACGATATCAAAACAAAGAGCTTAAACTATGTAGATAATATATTAATAACAATTGTTGTTTTATGTAGTGATGTTTGACAAACAGACGCAGTGGCTCTTATAAAAACAATATTTTTTGATAGATGTAAAAGAGTCGTAATATATTAATAAAAACTTGAAAATGATACACAGCGCAGACTGTGAAACATTCTGCAGCTCTATTCCCGCCGAGAATAGACCATTTTGCAGTTGTCTGCTCAGTGACCTGGCCTTTAAATGGTAGCGAGGCTGGAGGTGCCTTGTTTTGATAAAGACCTCACTGCTTTTGTTGTGTAAATCAAGTTGTTCTAATACTATTTAGGTGCATTCACCTCCAGCCTCGCTGCCATTCAAAGGCCAGGTCACCGAGTAAACAACTGTAAAATGGTCCATTGTCAGCGACTTTGCTATGTAGCGTTGCTAGGTAACGTGGCTGGCACCAGAAGAACGTGATCAATAACGTGATCACAGAGGCTAACTTCGGTTCCGAGTTGCCTTTTGTCTCAGTATCAAAACGAGTGTTCATGCGAAACTTTTCATATGGAAATGTAGCCTGCGAAAACAGCCTTCCGAAACGCCACTGGGACCGGGAGCGAAGAAGGACGGCTGTCTTCGCAGGTTAAGGCGGGGGTACACATGAATGTAAGTGAAATTTTGGTAAGTTTAAAGAGAGGTTGAAAGGGGAAAAAAGGGTTATGGAACACCACCAGACAGTTGCCTGACCGCACAATGGCACCCCAGGTTGTTGGGCAACTGTTTGGAGTGTGTCTACCAATTTTTTAATTCCAAACTCTATTTTAAAACAACAACAAATCTTCAAAATTTCCTATTTCCATCAATTTTACTAATCCTTTGAGAAAAACTATTTCTCTCCAAATATATCTAAAAATCACCAAAAAATTTCCAAAACAACCCAAAACATAGATATGTGAGATGAGCAGAGAGATTCTTGATTGCTTAAAACGTAAACAAGATATTTGCATAAAAAACGTAATACCCAGCCAAAATACGGCTTTCATGTGTACCCCCGCCTTAATGGAAATGTGTTCCGCTCTATCAACCTCGTTCCCAGGGTCTGTCATCCCGCCCCTGGAGCGAGAGAGCGGCGGGAAGATGAGAGACACTGAGAACGAGGTTGCCGTTTCATGTAAATCAAACTCATTCTCATATTCGCTTCTTGCACATACCCATAATCCTTTGCGTTGTTGGCGGGTAACCAGTAGAAGAAACGTATGGTATCATGACAAAAATTACTGAGTTCGGTGAGCTCGGAAAACCAGCTACTAATGCTTAAAAATGCACCAGAATTTACCAAAATCACGATAGGAGAAATTTGTACTAGTTTATAACTAAATGTAGAGAATTTTTGTTTTTGTCCATACATCGTCTTGTAATTTTACAGACGATGTATGGACAAAAAAAAAATTTCTCTACATTTAGTTGTAAACTAGTATAAATTTCTCCTATCATGATTTTGGTAAATTCTGGTGCATTTTAAGCATTAGTAGCTGGTTTTCCGAGCTCACCGAACTAATTTTTGTCATGATACCATACATTTCTTCTACTGGTTACCCCCCCCCCCCCCAAACAACGCAAGGGATTATGGGTCATGTGCAAGTAGACTCGTTTTGAAACAGAGGCTCCAGGTAACTCAGAAATGTCTTATTACTGTAGCGTGAAATCCTGGTACTGTTTGATGAACTGAGATTTCTACTATTGTAAAAAGGTATTATTTTTCGGGGCTTTGACATTGTGATGAGCTCCTGACATTATAGCTATTTGTTACAAATCTTGGTCGAACCACTTTCAACAATTAGGTTATATGCACTGATTCGGCGTCTAGCTTAATGTGCGATCCAAGAAAAGATCGATGAACTATCGGAAATTCTTCTTGAACTATCATTGTTAAAAATTCTAGGGATTTTCCAATCTTTACTCCGTTCAACGATGCCTGCTGACCGAGTGTTTAAAACGCGCTACAGAAGAGGGCAACCGAGCAATACTGGTCATGAGAGTGAAGACAATTCTTCCGCAGTGGGGTATGATGCGGGTCGTGGGGGAGAGGGAGGGGTGGAAGAGCTTCGTAATGTTCGGTTTATAATTATGTCCTTGATTCATACATAACAGGTTTATCATTTCACTGGTTAAAGTCTTACCCACAGCAAGCTAGTACTTACTAGAGAGCAAACCACGACGGCAACGAGAACGCCACCATACAAAACGTTTAATGAGTAGAACAAGGCTGCGCACGTGCGTTATAAATCTGGTCCTTCCCTATTGAGTCATCATGGTATGAATCTTTATTTTACACACAGCCGTGCGTAAATAACATGACGTGTGCAGTTTTATTTGAGCTGCAAAATTTCCGTCGAGTTTAGCTGCGAGTTCCTTTTGCTAAAGTGTCAGCAATGTGAACACTATTCTGAACAATGACAACAATCCAAACCCTACTTTGAGCCTTTGACTTTTGTCAAGCCAAGATGTTTACTAAAACTTGAGTATTTTGACTCTTGTTGTCTACATTTCCATTGAGTATTTTGACTTAGTTTGTCTACATTTTCATTCATTCGAAGAAACGAATTTTTCGTAGACAATTTTAGGAACCGGATGAAGCGTTTTCGTCTGATGCTCAACTGATTGTGGCGTGTTTTTTACCAGGCAATATGATCCTTTGTTTTCCTTTACCGTGAATGGTGAGATCTTTGTAGTCAATCACAAATGAAACATGTTTTAACGCTCAAGTTGTTGTCGCTATGTTATAAAATAAAATAATTGGTTCATGCTTTTAGCTGTGCGTATATCGAGTTATGGATGCACTTGGGAAGTTTGGAGAGCACTCGACGCTTTCAAGTACATCCATAACTCGATATACGCACGCTAAGCATGAACCAATTCTTTAGGAAACTTCTTTGCCGTCCTCTGCACAACAACAACGTGAAAAGACTAAGTTCTGCGTATTTTAGAGAACGCGATCGACGGCGGCTAATTCTCGTATTTTCATTTAGAATTGAACGCTAAGACCAATAGGCGGATTGAACAAATCTAGACAATTGCGAAATTCGAAGGTAAAATATAAATTCATTTTTTTCCTAGGCGTTGTCTTCGAGGTCGCCGTGTTATAGCACAGCTATTAAAGAACTGCCCGCCCAGCGTGATTATATGCATTGGGATCACAGCAATGCAACACAAATTTCAAGAATTCAAAATTAACTAGCTTTAGTTAAAATTGTTGATGCTGGAGGAAAATTCTTGTGTGATCCAACTTGAGAGCTTAGTTGGAGGCAAGCCTACCGCGTGTTACATATTTTGTTGTTTTTTCACAGCTGGCGCTGATCAGTTGGAGTTTTGTTTATATAACAAAGATAAGCCTTATTTCCTGTGGCGGAAGATAAGCTTTTTGGTTTGTAAACGAAGGGATTAAGTTTCCTACTGTACCAATTTCTTCCGGACATCAACTTATGCCCTATTAACAGAAACCAAGCTAGTTTAACTAAATCAAGTCTAGGTTTTTCCAATTCGTCGATTACCCTTTACAGTCATTTTAAGAAAACAAATTAAAAACCACCTTGCTAACATATTTTAGTCAAACAGGTTTTACCTGGTTAAGTTAAGGGGCATGTACGGTATGAGGACCTAATTTTTAACTGTGTTTAGCGGTTAAACCATTTTTTTAACATGTTGCTGTGAACGGGGTATTGGTTTGAATTTCAAAAGTAAGATCTAGTACGGACGGTTTTTTCATTTGTTTATGATCCTAAAAACTCTCCATAAACTAAACCTTTGAAGTCCTCAGTCAACGAAATTCCAAATCCAGTTATTTTGATTAAGGTCTGCATTGTGGGAGTGTATTCAGTTTTCTCAGCTGATGACTCACCATTCGAAACAAAGCACACGCTGTTATCCAGCGTGTGTAATGCCTCTGGTCAACAGCTCGTTCCCAGCGCTCGAACTGCTGGCAAACGCAAACTTTCCGTGCATTTCAGGTTTCTGTTGCAATGAATTTTGCTAGAAAGACGAGGCAATAAATCTGGTATTTGTTTTTATTACTCTTTGTAATTTGAAATTTAATTTTAATGCAGGTGCAAATAAAGTTGTTGTTGTTGTTGTGGTAGATAATTTTTTTGTCACGTTCGGTTGAAACCCGATGGGGATGGGGTACTCCCTTACATGGACTATATAGGTTTGTGCGGCCACAATGGGTATGGTTTTTCAGCCGTTTTGGTCAGAAATAGGGTATGGTTTTTGTACTCTAGTCTTGAATTGGGTATGTTTTTTAGAAGAAGCTATCCTTCCTAATAAAAGCATATAAACATTGCCTTTAACATTGGTCTGAACTAGGAAACTTATTATGAGACAGCTCTGAAACGGGGTATTGATTTAAGGGTCAGGTCTTAAGGCAGGGGTACACGTGAAGGCTGTTTTGGCGTCGCTTAACACGGCCTTTCTGCCAATATCTCGGTCACGTTTCAAGCGACACTAAATCTCTCTGCTTATCTCATTAACCACTGTTTGGCGGTTTTGTGTAAAGTTTTGGGTGATTTTTGGGCATTTTGGGAAAGAGATATTTTTTCTCAAAGGATAGGTTAAATTGAGGAAAATATGAAATGTTGAAATTTGAAATTTGAAGTGAAGAATTAGTAGACGGATGCTAAACAGTCCCCTACCAACCTGGGGCTTTCTTTTGCGGGGTCAACTGTCTGGTAGTGTTTCCAACCCATCTTAATCCAAACAATTTCCTTTTTTATATCACTTCAAATTTCACGCCTATTCATGTTTACTCCCGCCTTAAGTAGGTATCGAATGTTTGGTCAGGTCATAAATACGGTAGGGAAAATCGCAGATCTTGGTCTTAAATAGAGTAACCCCCACCCAATTTTTCTCGGAGTAAAATCCTCGGGCTTGAGACATTGATGGCAGCGGCAGTTTTGGCGGGAATTGTACGCTCATTGCGCATGTTGCATGCAGTGAGCTGTTTAAGTGCGCGCACATCTCTGATACCCTGACAGGAAATGTTCAGAACAATACAAGTCTACCAAGGAAATAGAAAATAACATCAGTTAATTGTGAGACATTTATTGAGCCTGTACGTTTCGATGCAACAAATTGAATAAATGACCAAAAAGGAATATAAAACCTGGCTTTTACAAAATGTAACCTTCATCTGGCAGTTTGGGTAAAAACTCCACGCAAGAATCTTCTTTTTATTTATAATGTCTCTGTACTGCTCACATTCCTACTAAAAACAGCCAGGACAGTGAGCCGTTCACTAAATTTTACTTACAATATATCATACTGTTAACAGTTATAGATTTAACATTATGCAGGTATCGTTTTATTTCTTTTAAATTACATGTACACTAAAGAAGAAAAGGCTTTGTGGTTTAATTCCTTACCCGGCTGAGCTTGGTAAATGTGCTTTTCTTTCTTAGCGTTAATATTGAGAAGCAGTTTAATAATGAATATACTGAGGGTAAAAAGTTCACTTCTCACAAACTAGTTCTTGCTTCTCTTAAACGACTAAAATATCTTCATAACAAACACTGAAGAATCCGACATCAACGTCATAAGGGAATTTAGGGAGTAACCACAACGGCGATGCAGACGACAACGTCGATCCGCAAAAAGTGAATTTATATTTTACCTACGAATCTTGCAATACTGTAAAGTAATTAAGTTTGGCTCTCTTTGTCAAAACTATATCGAAACTGAATATGAAACCCGGCATTGAATTCGAAATAGTAATTTGAAAAATTAGCCGTCGAGGTTCACGTTCTGCGGCCAGACAACGCAGAATTTGGTCATTTCACGTGTTATTTCGCAAAAGACGGCTAAGAAATGCACCAAGATAATAACGCACGTGCATAGCCATTTGTTTAGTGACGTTCTAATTGCCGTTGCCGTTGTGTTTTTTTTTAAAGTACCTTATTAGAATAGTCAACAGTAAATAACATTACCTACACTCAGTGTTGTAGGTTAGGGGTAAACTAATATCAAGTTCCCTTACTTCGCAAGCAAGACTCTTCGTTACGGTAACGATTCAGTCAGAAGACATACGATCGCAACGCGGCGCATCTCGGCTTCTTTCACGACGTTTTCTCAACTGTCGTCTTCGTCTTCGTCTTTGCCGCCTCTCCTTAAGGAACTTCTTGCAGTTAGCTCCTCCTAACTTGCGCATCCATGTACAAATATGGAACACGTCGTTCTCGTTGAAACGCAGAGCAGAGTTGTAATTTACCTGATATCGGTAATATCTCATGTAGTGAAGGTACCCACGTATATACGGGAGGCGGCCATTGCAGGTCTTGATTGTCTCAGGTTCCTTGTGCGAGTTAAAAACTCGGTCGCGATTCCCGGAAAACACACCTACCACATAACGCTCAACGTGATCTCGCCTGCCGTTGATCCTGTGGCGCTCATAAACACCAGCGCCTGACGACCCCGCTGTGGCGTCACAGCACTGGAAAAGCATGTTGGGGGTAATTGCTGAGATGCGACACTTCCTAAAACAAGTTGAAAACAGCAAGTCAAGCTAAAGTTTAGACTACAGTATTGAAGATAGTAGTCTGCACAAGACCCAAGTGGCCCTGGTCAGGCCGGAATTTCTGTATTACGCGACATGACCGGTATTTCTACTCCCCCCTGGATGGGATGCTAGTACATCGCAGGGTTACCCCCAGCATTAAATTCGCCGGTACCCATTTGTACACCTGGGTGGAGAGAGGCACTGTGAGAGTTAAGTGTCTTGCCCAAGAATACAACACAATGTCCTCAGCCAGGGTTCGGTCCCGGATGGAGCCGACGAGCGCACTAGCCACGAGGCCACCGCGCGCTACCAATGCTCCCTTAAAAAGCCAGGAAGTAAATCACTTTCTAGATGATATCGGGTGCGCCCAGACCCTCTCTTGTTGGGACACATTTCAATGGCAATGTTTCAATACAAAGACATTTTCCTCGTATCCCGCAAGAAAGACGTTGGAAAACAGGAATCGTGTTCAAGAAAAGCCTCCCAATCGATCAGTGCTTCGACACCCACAGGAAGACGTGGGATTTGAAAGCGCATGCTGTCCCTTGCAAAAGACTCTCTTTATGGAGCAGTTTTGTCACACCACTCCACAAATTCCTTCCCCCCTCCCCCCTCCCCCTCACTCACACACGTGTCCCGTCCTTCCACAAGGTTACAAGGTGCCTAAAAAAAACATCACCAGGTCCGAAAACTAATTTCAAAGAGGAGCCCACACTAACCTGTACAACATGGTGCCTGTCTCCCTGTCCTCGTCAAATGCTGTAAAATGAATGGTTTTGTGAGTGCAGCCCTTCTTAAAAGGGTACATTTGGCTCGGAGCAATGGGCAGGAAACAGCGACTGTGGTTCGCCTTTAACTTTATCAACGCGTAGTCATACATCGTGGCACTCGGATCGCTACCATTCTTCCACTGTTTCGACATCTTGGTATTACTGATTTCTTGCCAAGCTGTGGTGCCGTTTTTCAACAGGAACCCCACTCGCAGGTCTCTGTAACCATCTACGTAATGGCTTCCGTTATGAAGGCAATGAGCTGAAGTAAGGACGTGCTTAGGAGAGATAAGGACACCAGAACAGCCAGTAGAGATAACCACTGCGGCTGAAAACGGACATTTTTCAATCAACGATGGTGGCACCACGAGACGGTCATCCACTTCAAAGACAAGTCTTTTAGATCGGTGTTTTACAGTCTTGTCTGGCCAATTTTGATGCGATAGTGAAATTACCGAGTCGGCATTTCCGAAGTTGGAATCTTCCACACCATCGACTCGGCTTTTTTCGTCGGCATTTGCTGGTAAATTGTGTTCGAGTGACTCAAAACTGCCATGGACATCTGGAAAGTTGGCGATGCTCTTTCGAAACGACTCTTTGTGGCGCCAAGGGCTGCTCGCTTGAATAGTTTCTTGAGAGAGGCCAAGAAGTATAAAAGCTTTCAGTACCGTCACAATAAGAAATGCAAACGGAATTGCCATCTTATCACTTAGCAAAGGTGCGATTCTTGTAAGACCTTCAGCTGACACTCCAAAAACAGCCTGGAAACCAATAACATCAATGCGTCAGATTTACACGATCTCATAGCAACATCGCTTCACAATGCATGAGTCGCCAAAACTACATTATCATGGTAGAAGCTTCGTAGGACAGGAAGCCTACTTCATATGGTAAACAGGCGTATTGAAATCCGGACAAAGAGATGTACAAATGCCCACTAATCAACCTTTGTCCGCTTGTATTGTTCTTAAACTCAGTCATAAGACCCTAACATAGTTTCAGCGGTTCTCTTTCTTAAGCTAATGACTAAACAACTGCTTTACTTTAGATATTGCTGAAATATGCATGGAAAGTAGAAAGCTACAATAGCTTGTCAGTCGATACCGCGATATAAGACTGACTTCTCGTGCCTATACAGCCTCTGATCAGTCTGATAAGCCGAGCCAAAAGTTTATAAGGTGTATTTTTATATTCTATGGTTGTATTAGCCACATTTCCCGATCTTCTTGTTGATAACATCAAATTTAGAAAAGCACAAAAAAAGCAATCGTGCCGCCAAGCCAGGAAACGCAAAAACGGATGAAAAGAAGTGAAAAAGGAAAGCGTGTGGAAGGAAAAACCTAGCTTAGCCAAAGAAAACAGAAAAAAAAACTATATAAAAAAGCCAGACAAACAACCAAACTTTTAGACAAAATCAAATTTTCACCCCCGAACTGTGTATCCAGTGATGTACTGCGATAACTCTGTGTCATCGTTCACTAATCATCGAAAGATTGAAAGAATTTTTTGTCGTGTTGTCAGCCAGTGGCCTGCAGCGAGACATCATGTACAGACACAGTTACAAAGCACTTGAATAATTCACCCCCGCGCTCTCAGCCGTCAGTCAAATCTCCAGTTTCTGTTGTGTTTGATACGATTTGCTTATCGATAAGTGGGAATATTTATGCGAAACCTGTGGCTCTCACAGCCAGGGCAAATAAACTTAAACTGCAGATTTCCTGTCAAACGCACGAGAAAGAAATGTCCGTGCCTCTCAAGGATCTTTTGTGTGTGTGCAAAAGTAGCCGGTGTTGCATAAGTCAGAATGTAAACTTTGAACTGAAATAGGACTAACTATATCATGTTTAGATCACTGAGAGTCGATCACTGATTTGCTACTACAGATACAGTGCTCGGATTGTGAAAAAAAATTTCGAAACTCACTACTTGAGTGGACTCATCCTACACGATCGAATTGCTATATATAATTACTCGATTCTAAATACGCTCCTTTGCCCAAGAGCTACTCGCAAAAAACATCAAGACTTTGTTTTTACAAGACTACTTAAAGATCGTGCAATATTTACAGCAAGACAGATTAAAGGATTACGGACTGACAGCGTTTGAAAAGACTGGATGTACCTTCGTCCGAGCATAAACAGTCAGACACGACATTTGTAAGACGTAAAGAGTACGGCAAATTCATCGAAGAAAATACACAGACCTACAGAAGTTTATACGTACCACGTTATATTCGAGCCAAGAGCGGGATGCACAAGCCGAACCTCACGAACGATGTGCTTCCTGCAAATTATCACGATCGAGTGTGCTGTAAATGACACTTAAAACGGTTTTAAAGCCCCCGGCTCAAAAACCCACACAGTCACGCAAACTACCTCAGGTTTATTTAAGGCACAAATGTCACATAATTAGACATCACGAAAAAGCTACAAAAAGCAGACAGTCGGTTCCATGCGTGTTACTATGAATCGAGCCCAGATTTACGTTTGGACTATTGGCAATTGAGTGAAAAATATATCAACGAAATGAATCGTGTACTTTTCGGGTGGTCGGCTTTTCGCCATCAACTGGCTTCCTGTGATCATTTGTGTTTTTTCATGTGGTGTGGGGGAAACACGACCAGCTGAAAGACTCTTGCGGTTTGCTTGTTACACTAAGGTTATCAATGATTTTCTCGACTGCATCTTGGAAGGTGATACTATAAAAATAGCGAATCATATCTACCTCCCGGGCAGATACGGACACATGAATTAACAACGACCTTATTTTTCTGTGCTAAACAGATTCGTAAAGGGTTGGCCCCTGAAATTACCAAGCTGAAAGATGCACTCATTACGAAATTTTTATTTCCTTTTCTCTAGCGATAATGCTTTTTGTTTCTGTGGGACACTTAAATGCCCGGGGGGAGATGTTGACAGTTTCACGGGGCCGAAGTCATTCATCACTGCATCTTTGCAAAAAATAATTAAAAACTCTGGTAAAAAAAAAAGTCAATAATTTTACATTCCTGGACCTCAATGGACCTAATCGTTTCACTGACCACCACAATGTTAGCTTAAAGATTGACAATCCTATCTCTTTCAGGCATGCGCACTACTATTATCTCCGCCATTCAACGCGACACGAAACAAACGGCGCGAAAAACTTGTAAGCGCGAACACATACAGCGCTTAAGCCTGAACGCATGGCTGGAAGAGATCAACTTGTTACTCAGTGAGCTTGAGCCAAAAACCGTGCTCAACCAACTGTTAAAATCAAAAAATATAACTTCATCTCATTGCAAATGAACTATGCAATCCATGTTATATGCTGTAATCTGTATGTGCGTTCGAGAAAGAAGGAAATGAAGAACCAGGGTAGGGAGGTGATAAAGCAAAAGAAATTTGCATGATAAAACGAGGAACAAAACACGTGTAATCACCCCGATATGCCTTGCGACGAAAACACAATCTCGTCCCTAGAGCCCGTGAGGTGTGGTCAGCGGTGACTGAACGCTCGTCTTAAAAGGATCTCGGTCTCTTGGAACGAAATTGACGAAAGCGAGGCTGAGCTGAGCCGAGGCCTGGAGCCCCCTTCTGCCAACCAACAGGCCATTTTCGATATATTAAAATTCTAACATGGCCCCGAGGTTTGGGGGAATAACGCAGAAGAAATTAAGTTCGATGTGATTTCTTTTGTTTTGTTCACTCAAGCCTCGGAGCCAAGTTAGAATCTTAATATATCGAAAGTGATCTATTTAACTCAATTTTCATCCCCAGGGTCTGTAATCTTTGTACTCAGCACTAGAGACTAATCACTTAACAAGGAAAAAAAATAACTGAAATCAGCTACCAAAACACGTACTCCCCACATTTCTTTTTTTAAGTGTTCTGTTCATACCTTCTCTGTTACAAAAACGTTGAAAGAAATCAGGAATTACTCATTGAAAGAAAGCAATTGGTTACTCTGAGTGGTTCTCTTCCCGTGACGAGGAGAAGTGATTGCAATGTTAACTGTCCGCTGAGAAATGTCAGAAATGACGCGGTGAATTTTACCAGATAGTTGAGATGAGATGAGCAAAATTTCCTAATAGCTGACTGAAAGAGCTGAAATTTATACTGATAGATGAGAAAATGCCGAAGGTCAAATAGGTTGACCCGCAGTGGGTTCCTTTAGCTAATTATGCTTTCAGCAAATTCTGCGTGGGTTCATGGAACGTTTTGCTAATTTGAGACAAGTCATTTGATGTTGCAAACTTCAGCTTTGAAACCGAATTTAGCAAGTGAATAATTTGACAAGCGAAATGACGGACAAGAACCAATCGAGGCTCGAAAATTGAGGTCAAACAGGAGAACGATTCTGTAAATCTTTTTCTTTTTTTTTCCCTCAATCTTTCAACCTTTGCTTCAAGGATCTGTCACCTTTGTGCGCGTGCCAAGCCAAGAAGAAGGACATTTTTCTTTTTCATAGTCAGGTTTCGATGGCCTCAAGTTTCACAGAACTCCCTTAATCCTTAGCAATATAGTTGTCAAATTTCCCGTCTATGGACGTTTTGGCTTTAAGACGTTTTGGCATCGTATGGAAGCAAAATAGCAAATTTGATTAACACTGTCATTTCGAAGCAGCTTACGACTTACCACCTTTTGTGTCTACGTGATACTCACTTCTGGCATATTCGAAAAATTTAATCACCGATCATTCTTTTCTACTCATCTGGTGAAATCAGCACTTCGCAATTTCACTTAGTCGATGATAGAAAGCAAACCGTTTCAGTTTCAATATATTATTATTTCCAGCACTCAGTTATAACTCTTGGGCGTGCGCTTGTATATGCAACTGTAGCTGGCTGGAATGACATTGTTTGTTCTTTTCTTTTTTCGCACTAAAGCGAATTTAAGCCTTCCCACAGAAAAATCAGCTCTGAAATATTGTGTAGTAGGTTTGGAAACTGTCGATAATCGTAACTACAAAATACATCGCAAAATTAGAGATATTATTGCGAATTTCCTTCTTTTTTACAGTTTTACTACGTAGGAATGTTCTTAATTAGATTTGGATGTTACCGACGAAATATACAACAGTGCGAAAAAATAAAATAAACGCTTAACAGCGGAGAATGAGTATTCTGAAGCTGATAAATACAGCAAAGATCTAGAGAATCGCATAGCAAAAATAAGTCTAACTTCGTAGTTAACAAAACAAGGAAATCACAACTTACTAGCTCATCCGCGATCCTTCCCGACTACTTGACAAGTAAAGAAATGTACACTTATTGCTTGTTTTATAGTCAAGAGCCCATTATCAGCTTCCGGCTTGTTAATTGCAAGTTCCCGGCTGCTTGTCTGGCCGAGTTACCCTCGGCTGTCAACGCGTGGTCAGTACATTCAATAGCAATTTAATTCTTCTGTCTGTCGAAAAACTCCGCGTTCCAATTTCCGAAGTTTACACTCAAAGAGGGGGCGATTATAAGGTACGTGACTCTTAAGACTAATACAGGAGAAGAAATGAGATTATGAAAAAAAACATTGTATAAATAGGCAATGGTAAATATTTAAAAGTTCGTGAAAGTGATTTTCAGCAGACATTTCCTTTTGTAAACTAATTATGAAGATTTGAAACCTCTAATGAATGTGGTTTTCTGTAGTTAGTCTACTCGGCGACATCTGTTGACTGTATCACAGGTGTTCTGCTTATTCACCGGGCAATAACAATACCCGGGCAATACGTACTTGACCGGCTATCAAAGCAGTCCCAAAACGTCAGCTTTTCATAACAGAAGGAGATGTTTTTCTCCTTTGAAGTAGAAGCAGTAGAACTTTCAAGCTTTCGAAGCGTTGTAATAAAATTTTGTCTTCTTTCCGTGCTCTTAAATGCAGTAACCCAATAAAAATGAACTTATCTGTTTAGTCTGAAGTATTAGCCGACGAACTCGTTGCCAAAACTCGTATTATTTTAAAACATGTCTCGGTCTTGAAACAGGTCGATAAAGACAACTAATTCACAATTAACAGCACAACAATTCTTCAATCCGAAATGTTAAGCAAACTGTTAACCTGAACAAGAGAAAAAACACTAAGAACAATTAGGCTCAATTTATACCTAACATTTAAGTCACGTATTCTTTACCCAATTCGTGGAAGCTTCGTTGGTTTTTGTCTATGTTGTTCTCTGTTTTATGTTTTGTATTCCATGGCTATTTGAGAGGCATTGCACCGAGTAAAGCAATTTTAGGGAGCTTTTGGGATTAAAATGCTGCGTCTTAATTGAGTCTAACAGAAACTTATTAAGGCAAAACAGATCAATAAGTATCTTTCTTAATGCTTCACTACTCCTTGGGAAAAATTGCACTCAGTTATAAACTCATGAAAAATTCGGCTAACGATTACCAGAATAGCTGGGCTCTCCCGTTAGGTTTTACCCTGAGTGAAATAATGTTATCAAAAAAGCATTGCAAGAAGAATTGTGAAAATAACACATATTTTGTTAAAACTCGATATTTTTTACATTGGAATTTCTGCTCTGAGTTTCCCTCTCGTTCACTTGGCAATAGAGCGAATGGGCTTGAGGGCGGTTAGTTGTTTTCATTTCCGGGATGCCGTCAAGAATGAAGGCGCCACAGTTTTCAATGCCTGCCCAGGCGGTAGGTAAAGTTGCTCTCACGAACTTTCACTGTCACTTTTCCAATAACTTGTACGTGGGGGCAGAATTTTTTCCTGCTCTTTCGTAAATGCCCTAAGGCAAAACATCTTCCTTGGAGCGAACAAGAAACCCACTTAAGGAGCAATTGAGTTTGTGATTAACGTGCCTTTAAAAGCCAGTTTCACTTGTTTTAGCTCAGTCGTGCGATTTATTTTTTTTTTCTTTGAAAGAAACCATTAAGATAAACAGTGGTTTATTGACTCAACAGAAGTTTAATGTTTTCCGGAGAAAACAGACAATTTGGTGAGGTTCCAGAGAAAATAACTAAAGGACCTAACAATGAGTGCAATGAGCGATATTCTATTCGGCTTAAAAGGATTTTAGGAGGGGCACGAAGCTCTCGATTTCAGTCGCTTTGTCCAAGTTTCAGTTGTAAAAGCTTTTATTGTTAATTATCTCATGCAGTTTCCCACGATTTAGGAAGCCAACACCGTCTAATGTTTCTGAAAGATTTAGTCATGGCGAAATTTAAAACGAAACCTGTCCTCAGGTAGTATTTCAAATCACACTTCTCATTCTCCATTTACGATGATTTTCTCACGAAAATACTTAGTATTTACCTTAAGTAAGAACCCAAAAGACTGTTTGGAATTTTCATTTGCCAAATGTTGAGTCTATAATTGGTGATTTTAACTGGATTAAAAATTACATCTCGCTTGCCATTCTTTCTGATTTTTAAAGAAGTCTAGTGCAAATTCACGAGGCTCTTGTAATTTTTACGGCTAATAACAAATGGTCTAATCTCAGCCGATGAAATCATTAAGACAGCGATCAGTCTCCATTTCCTCGAAGATAGTCCAATTTTCGGATATCAATCAAGAAAAGTGAAGAAACAAATAACACAGGTCAACAGGACGCGGTCATAGAACTAAACATGTTAAGTGTTAGAGATAAAGAAATAAACTTGTCGCACTCTAGTTGTATGCTTTATCTAGGGGGGCTTTTTGTTATCTTTCATGTAGATTATTGTGTATGTATCTTGATCTTCGCGTTGATGAAGCGAGATTCAGTCGCCGATGAAAGGCGGTCATGTTCTGCGGGAAGACGACACGAAAAGCTGTCAATGAGTAAACAGGCACCTGTCATTCATATGCTCCTAGTACATCTGGCAATCTGTGGCCTGTTTACCCCTAAGCTGAATTTCTACACACCACAAAAATCCTAGCTTATTTATCAAGAATCGCTGAAAATCAAATTGATCTTTTTGAGACTATCATTGTGAGACTTATTGCTTCCAGCAATCTGACCACCTGCTGCCATTGTGGAAGAAAAAAGAGCAAATTATCTCAATTGTGTCGTCATTTCTCCCCTGCGGTCCAGTTTCAAATAGAAATCAGTTTGTAGCCAGACATATGGAGAAAGAGAATTCATTCAAGACTTTGAACGCCAGCTGCAGCAGTCTCCGAATTCTGCCATACCCCTGAATGTTCCAAGCTTTCGATGACCAGGCTTTTCCATTTGGTCATTTTTGCACAGCTCCTGGCGGCTTTGATTCTTATGGCTGCACAATTTTATTTGTTATCATTGCAAGACCGGCAGGGGAAGATACCTGCCCAAACAAGGCGGGATCGTGTACTGAACCTTTCACATGGGCGTGGAAAACAAGGAAAAGAAGGACAATCGCATAACGAGGTGATAAAATCCCGTGTACAGACTTCACGGCGTTTATACTTGACTTATCAACCTCCGGATGGCGGGTGGAATAATCACCGTATTGCCCTTGAAAATGCACTTATCATAGCCAAGTTGCTCAACAGAACATTAATCGTGCATCCAGTAGCGTCGCACGACATGGCGATTTCCTTGAGGCGGAAAAATCTTGCACAGTGGAGAAGCTTAGAGAAACGATGGGGAATCAACTGGGTTTACAACTGCATGGCCGAGCGGGATCTGGTGCCTATATCCCAGGTTCTAGACCTAAAGCGCTTTCGTAACGCAGTGGACGTTTACGAAGTAAAAACAAATCACAAACAGTTCTTAGTGAAATTTTCGAATTTGAAATGGCATCGTGTTTGTCATTCAGATGCGTTAGGTTTCTGGGTTGATGCTATTCCCGCGGGAAGCGAGAATTTGACCCAAGGGATTGAATTTGTTCCTAACAACAGTTCGCGAAGCGTTCGGGCGTGCCCGCGGGAGATGAAAAGACATCTGCGCGCACACAAGCCCGTAATTCGTGGAATTTCAAGTGAGCTTCAAAATGTAGAAGCCGATATTATCTACTTGTCCCAGGACACAAGTTACAAGGCAAATGTTCGGTTTTTCCACAGAGAGAATGCTCTCTCGGCGCAGTACTGGATTCTAAATAGCGTGAGGTTTTCACCAAAGATTTACGAGAAAGCGTTCCAGATTTTATCTATACTCCCACGCCCCTATAACGCCATACACGTTAGAAGAACTGACCACAAGATTAGCGCGAACATGGCGCCATCTCACTGGCTGCAGAACATGGCGCGCCGTGAATTCCGCAATGTTTCCTCAGCTCTGTATGTCGCGACAGACGAGCCAGATAAAAACTGGTTCGAGCCGTTCCAGCAGGCGGGCTATCAGCTGTATTTTTCAGACGAGTTTTTTAAGCCGACGGGGCGTTCTTTCGACATGGACATCAAAGGACTGCACGATCAAGTGATTTGTATTCACGCCAAGTTATTCTTTGGCTCCAAGAGCTCGAGTTTCAGTGGTTTTATATACCGCTCGAGGGGTGAAATTATGAGGAAAGATGGTTTAATTTTAAGCCATATGCCCGTTGGCTGGTTAGGCCATAAACTGAAGCGGGAAAACTGAAGATTAAAGTCAACCTCGTCTCCAATGCCTATCTTCTTCCCACCTCGTCCCCAGGGCCTTCTCCACTTTGAGATTTGTCGGGGAGAAGGCCCTAGGGACGAGTTTGAACTTCTTCCCCCTCCTTGGAGAAAGAAGGGAAGCACTGGAACCAAGGTGAAATACGTACTGGATACGTTACACACAGAAAATATTTCAGGTTCCAGTGGCACGACTAGTCAACTATATTCTCGTTTCAGCAGATTGCGCTTCACATCAGAAAATCACGGCTGATGATAGGTATTTTCTCATCTTGTTTACACAGACCTTTCTGGTAAACTTCGCTATATTTAAAATATAGCAAATTATAAAATATGTGAGATAATACGCGGGCGCTCATTGGTCGATAGGTGTTTAGCTGAGAGCATAGAAACATGGTCGTTGCGATTTAGTTTCTCGCCTATTTTTGAGAAACGCTTTATCAAAGCAATATAGCACTTTTTCCGTGTTTACATAGCCTCATCTAAACGTTTGGATAACTGTCTCGAATTCTCCGAACCCTCCTCGTGTTTAGATGAGTCTACATGTAAGCTCTATTCCCAGAGTATATGACGCTAAGTGCTGTGCATGAACAACTTCTGTAAGATATAATTTCTAAAAAGTGCCAAAAAGCATCAACAGATCAAAGTGAGGTAAACTGCAAAGGCTAGAAGTAAAACTCGGCTTCTAATCTCTCTAAACATCCCTCAATGTGACAGGATTTCCACACGAGTGGATGAAAAACTAGAAAAGTGCACTGATGGCAGATCAGATTCGCTTCTTTTGTTACTTTTTAATATTTTTGTTTATCTAGGCTACAGGGGGAGTTTTGAACTGCGTGGTTTTGTAAGAAAGCGTAAAAAATAAAAACGGAATGTGTTTGAACAAATTTTGCAATACTTGAAACGTGATGCCTCGCGTGTCTCACACGCACGTGTCCTGGACATTCGCGCGCCGTGTGAGGAACACTAGCAGATTTGATCAGAAAGTGAAGGACCCAGATTCAGTCCATATACAGACTAACGAAAAATAATTAATATCACATAAAATGAAATAAAACAACTCATGATCGGTACCCACCATCCTTTATTATGTACCATTTACATCGATAAGTTTTTTTGTTCTAATTTTTTGATTGACAATTTCTTGAGGCAGTCTTCTCGTCATTCAGTACCGCTTCAAATTGTTCAACATTTCCCAAGGATTTGACATTCATGGGCCTTTCTGGGGCAAAATCAATACTCTTTCGCAATTCTTATCAATCGTCTCCAAATCTTCTTTTTTGTGGCATTGTACCTCAGTGAGCTATTATAAGTTTCCTTCGATTTAGCCATTCTGGTGCACATTACAAATATGACTTCAAACAACTCAAGTCTTTCCAAAGGGATCAAATATCCCACGGGTTATTGATGTCAAATCCTTGGGATATGCCCTGTTGAGATATTAACGGTTGTAACTGACAATGGTATAATTCCTATTTTTACATTATAACACATTTGTTGTTTATTTTTTCACCTCAATTCCCTTTTTACTGACACCCTATAGACAGGGCCAATCCATTTTGTACAATTTACTGTTGATAATAGTCGCTGAGAAATTTCAAATAAAAATAAACTAAGTTTTACATTAGTACGATGAAATAAATATTGATTCTTTAATTAAGAGGATTGACTTTTAACATTAAATAACTTTTGCAAAGAAAGAACTCCGCAGTTTTCTTTCTACAATTCGAAACTTCTAGTCCTCTTCTCCCCGACGTTTTTATGAATTAAGATATCTATTTACCTCACTTACAACACAATAAGCACTGCTGACAGTAACCTTCCCGCCATAAATTTAATTTACAATTCTTCCTTTTAACCTGCGCTATTCTTTTTACGACAAAAGGGAGATATAAAGCGAAGTATAACTAGGGTAAAGAAAACTACATCACTTGCAAAAAATTCGGACGATTAATTTTCGGACACTTTGCTATAACATAGCTAAAGCAAATTTACGTCTACAAAACACGAATTAGACTGAAACAACATCTGTGAAAATGGTAGTTTAAATAATCCCGAAAAGTTTTGCCTTGCGTTTCTCAAGCAGTCTCAACTAGTGTTCTTTCCAAACAGGAAACTAAGAGCTTCGGAGCTACTTAAAAAGTTTATACTGTACTGTAAATATTACGGACGGTTTGGTTTTCGGATACTTTTTTCGTCCGAAATTAAAATCGTTCGAGATTTTTTTTTGCAAGTAATGTACACGGCTGCAGTACAAAATGCTCGAATAAACAATTCTTTGATGATTCTCAATTCAAATGTAAAAAGGAGATCGTTAATTGGGGGAAAGTTAGTCAATTAGTCGTTTAGTCAAATAGTCTAGTTAGAAGGTTCGCCTTCTACTAGTACAAGTTCATTTATATACAAGAGCGAAATATTCTTCGCTATAAATATGCAAATTTATGGAATAGAACTCAAACTCAAATAACATATTTATCCATCCCTAAATTAAATTTAATAATAGAGAGGTTACCTAACAAACAAATTAAATTGATTTAAACTTGATTTAATACTTGCTTGTGATTGGGTAGTACTTGACAGAACCAATCTTCCCAAATATGGCAGCCACAGGCATCTCAAAACAACTAATCACAAGCATCAGTAATCATATGTGCGTCTACAACAGAGTGCATTGCTGGTTTTGGTCGTCATCGCCGCGCGAATTCCTCTCTCGCTTCTCTGCCATTCTCAGCTGTTTGTCCAGATCCTGCAGTTTTTTCCTCTGCTCTTTGATCCTGATGAGCTCGTCTGTTTTTCCTTTATCGCTCATTTCCTTCTCCAGCAAGTCCGCCATAAGGAATAATTCCTCGGCGGCTTTGGCCGCGCAGCGTTGTTGTCTGACGTCTAGTTTGGCAAGCTGCCGTTTGTCCTTCTGTACTTTATCTTTGACCCTGTGCAGAATCTCCGATCTCTGCTCTAGTTCCTGTTCCACGTGCTCCAACGTCTCCTTGTGCACGGCTTCCAGATCAGATAGCTTCCTCCGCTCAGTTTCAAGCATCTGATTCACGCTCGCCTTGCGTTTCTCCAGCTCTTGCACAGCTTCTCCTATCGTCAGCTCCGCCACCTCCTGCTGCTCCTTGTGCTTCTTCTCCAGCTCAAGCAATCGGACCTTCTCTTTCCTGATCAAGCTTCGTTCCGCTTCTCTTTCGTTCTCCAACTCCTCCAGTTCCTCCTCGTTCAACGTCTCTTTCTCCGCCTGCTGTAGCGCCTGGCTGTGTTGTCGCTCCAACAGCGCAATCCTCCGACGCTGTTTGTAAATGAGCTTCTTGCGCTCTCGACCCTCGCGGTCAACATCTTCACACCTTCTCTCGATCTCCTGTTCATACTCAATCAGCGGTCCAAGTTCATTCCGCACCAAACTCTCAACTTTCTCTCTGAGCGGCATAAGAATCAACTTCTCGCCCTCCAGATGTTTCTCAAGCTTAGTTTTCGTCTCTGTCACCATAAGCGTGGCCTTTTGAAGAGCCGTTTGATGCTTGTTTAACAATTCGTTCAAGATTTTCCGTTCCTCTCTGATGTCCTTTATCTCCTCGCGAGTTTCGAATTCTAGCAGTTCTTTCTTTTTGTTGAAATCGGCTTCAGTCAACTCAACGTCGTTATCTTCGTTTTCCAACTCCTCTAACTTCTTCCTGGCTTCCTCCACTTTCATCCTCGCAGCTCTTCTCTCCATGATCATTTTCTCCTTCTCAATGAGTGACGCTTCCTCCATCTCCTCCGCATTCTCCAGCATCTCCCGCACGTCCCTAATCTTGGCGTAGGCCTGGTCTTGAGCTCGCTTGTGTTTGGCCTGCACTTCCTCCAACCGGCGCCACTCTCCTTCAATCGCTGACTTGCCAGTGGTCAGGCTGCGGAGTCCTTCCAAGGTCTCCTGCTCCACTCGCCGGACCGAATCCTTGGCTTGGGAAACCTCCCTTTGAGCTTGCTTCCGCTGCTCTTCATAATCGACCTCCAGCTGCTTCAGTCGCTCACGGAGTACTTCCAATTGCGACTTCTCCTCGGGCTCTGCCCTAGCCGCTGCCTTGGCTGCTGCCTCAGCTGCCGCTTCAGCTTCCGCCTCGCTACGTTCAGCAGCCATCTGCAGCATGTCATTGCTAACAGAAGGACTAAGTGTCCCAGATGATGATGCAGTACTGCTCCGCCCAGCAGTGGCTCGAGCCTGCTGCTCAGCTAGTTCTAGCTCTTGTGATTTTGTTTCAATTTCTTGCTGTAGTTTTGCGACTTCTTCGCGCTGCATTTCAACCTAAAAACATAATTAACATTCGCTTTAGTCAACTTCACTCGAACCACGGTACAGGTGAACAGCGTTTCGCGTTTTCAATAAAGCTGCTCCACTCTGACAATACCAGAACACCAGATTTTTTCTCTGTCAAGCTAATTAGCAACACCACTGAAAAAGACAAAATCCTAACCCCACCTCCCATAGTAACGCCCATCCCCCTCTCTCCCTCTCCCTCTTTCCGCCTCCTAAAGCAATGCCTGCCCCCTCCCTCGCCCGTCCTATCAATTACATTGGTCCTCAGACGGCATTTCTCTTCGAGTGAACTTCAAAACCACCGGTATCATAATGATCTACCTAACTATTACTGGATTGGTCGTAGCAGTTTTCCTCCACCTCCATCCCCTCGGGAGTTTTTAACGTGACAACAACAAAAACTAACTATTAAAGAGTGGAATGTGTTTAGCACTGTTGTGCTAATTGGGGACACTGTAAATAAGTAACCAATTATTTCAAATAGAACATAAACTGTTAAGAATCCCAACTGGTGGGAGGCCGACCAGTTGGCTATTTACACAACACGTTCGAGGAGTTGAACTCGGGGCTACCCAGGACAAATCCAGATAGGTAGTGTGGAGGATTTGAACCAGGGACCTCCAGAATTCAAATCCAGTGCCATAAACCACTCGGCCAAGCCACCTCCCTGTAAACAAGGCTTTTCTAAGCATTTTCGCCGTACCTGTCTTCGTTCTCGGTCCCATTTCTTCTCCAGATCTTCTTTAATCTTTCCCATCTCCTGTTCCTTGAGTTGAACTTTCTTCCTGTGGTCTTCTTCCAGCGCCACCAAGCGCTGCATTTCAGCTTCTAGCCTCTGTTTCTCTTCTTCCTGTTCTTGCCGAATCCGTTCCTTCACCTGATTGTTGTAACACAACACGAAACAGAAAAGTGATTCACATGGCTAGTACCTACGTGACGACCTTACAGGACCTCCGTCACGCTAGTTTCGGTTATTTCGACTACGCACAAAATCACCTTTAAATTGATGGAAACCTGAAAATAGTAGTTTACTAGGATAGAAAAACGACCGACTTGAAAAATTTAGCCCAAAACTTTTAAGATGCACAAAGTGTGACGTACTCCTTTAATCGCGGCTTTGAAAGAGACTATGCATACATCAGCTACCTAAAACATTGTCCAACAAATCAGTAGAAAACCTTGTTACGCCGACTAGTAAGGCGGAGACAAAATTCGTACAAACACAGACCGTTTCAGTGTTACATCTGACTAATCAAAGTGACAAAACCACCAACCTAAAATTATCAATTAGCCCTTAAGCTTATTCTTGTTTCAAAAGGCGTTCTGTTTGATTTTCTGGGTGGCGGAGAAGGAACTCGTTATCTGAAAGGATTGTGCTCTTCACAAATGGTCTAAGTTGCGTTTTCTAGGCGTTTCACAACAGAAAAAATGGTGCATATAATCACTCGAAGCTCTACAAGTGTACTTATCAAAAAACAATTGATGTTTAAAACTGTTGAATAAAAATCAAAACTTTCTGATCATACGGTAGAGCCGATAAATCCACATATAAACTCATGGTGTTATAACCGGGGAAGGGAGGGGGGGTTGTTCCTTCTTATCCGAGGGAGTTACTTATATAGAATTGGGGAATGGTGTATCTTACTTTTTGGGAAGAAGAACGAGGAAGGTTTAGAAGTTTAAAGTTAAAATTAACTGAAAACCCATGCTTTAGGCGTTAAATATTTCACGGTGTATACCTGTCTTATTTCTTCCTCAGCTCGTTGGCGAGCAAGTTCTTGTTCTTCTCGTATTTCCTCCAAGTATTTCTTCTGAATTTCCAACTGCTGATGACTCGCTTCCAGCTCCTTTTTACGTTCAACTTCCTCTGCGCTGCGAACTTCAGAAGCCCTCTGCTGCTGGGAACGGAGAAATTCCAGCTCGCGCCTGTGGGGAAAAAAACATTATCAGTTACTTACTACAAAAACATTTTTCATACCTTAAAATATTGTTGAAGGATGTTTGAACGATTCTGACAGAATACAACGCATTTTACGAAAATATTCGAAGAACGCCTGTGTATTTTCTGAGGATCTTGTCCATGTTTCCAAAACCGATTTTGTTCTTGCGGATTACAGTACAAGGTACTTCAAAATACATTGTTGTAATGTTTGCTCGTATTTACAAACCTTGCTTCCTCTAATTTGTCAGCAGCTTCTCGTTGTTGAGTTTCAAGGCATTTTCTGGATAAAACAAGTACACAAAAATGTTTAATTGGTATAGAAAATCGCACACAAGAACCTTTATAAAATTAGAGACTAGTTTGGCATCAACAAGTTTACAGAAATTTTCAGAAGGGTGCTCTGCAATGGAAAGAACAACTTCTCCGACTATTGGCCAATGGACGCGCCAGAAATTTCTCAAATTTAGTGAACCAAATTTAACAAATCCATTTCGCAAATCTCTACTCACCTTTGCTCTTCAATCCTTCGAGTTTCCTCGCGATACTGGCGCTCCAGCTCCAAACTATGTAAAAAAAAGTGATAAGAGACTAATGAAATGTTGCATGACATAGATAATAATAGATTCCTCGTGCACATGATAAATAAGCGTGTCGCTTTAGTCCAACCCGATGTCCAACCCAGTATGTTAACAATGCGTTAATAGCTCTTATCGCAGTTATCAGCGGTTTGACATGCAAACGAGGCGAAAGGGTCAATACTGCATTGTATTGACCCTTTAGCCTCGTTTGTGTGCCACTCTAAACAAAGGAATATTTGACAGCGGGCTCAACTCCGATAACAGCTATTCTGGAGGCTAACGGTAGTTTATCGAGAAGCAAATACAGCGGGGGAGAGGGGTAGGAGGCAGGGGGTAGGGGGCAGGGGAACAGGGGGCAGGGGAACAGAACGCAAGTGAGCAGGGGAGCAGAAGTGGGGACTGGGAGAGAGGAGGAACACCGGCGTTCCTTCCCCTTCTTCCTTGAATTTTTTGTCTCCCATACTCCTTCCCCGATTACGCCTGCAACGTTGGCTGGCACTCACCCGGCATTGTAGAACATGTAAGATGGTTCTCTCTCTGGTTCTGATCCAATGTCCGCCAGATTTTCCATCGATTCATACTACGATGAACGAGAAAGCAGTGTAAATCAATAATGTTATTTCTTTGAAATTCAAATGACAACAAACCAACTCACGTATCTCTTTTTCCTGAGTTTAGCCGCTTCTTGAGGATGGTTAAACCGCAGCATGTTGGTCTTTCCAAGTAAAATTACATCTCCTGCAATACAAACATAACAATTCCAACAATTTATTTCACCGAAAAAAAAGCACAGCAAGCAAGTTGGAAAAGTCACCCCGTCCCCTGAAAAAAAAATTAAAAAACAATTAAAAAATGGTATCGGAAGAGCAAACCTTGCGTGACGTCTGGTGTTTATCCATTGCGCCATACTGGCGTGACAACTTTCAGAAGTCCTTCTGAGTTTTCGCTTTGTGTTTTGATTGTATAGAAAAAAACTGCAAAGTCTATGCATGCCTAGAGTACCTACCCTGACTGATCCGCTGTGACTTGCCCACAGGGAGCCCATTCACCTGGCACAGGGAGGCAATGGGATGAAGGATAACAGTTCCTTCGATACTCTCCATGATGCAATGTTCTGCCTCAATACCAGGCCCTGACAACACTGTAAATAAACAACAATAATCAACATCGAAATTCTCCTCAATCACATTAATACACTTCATTTAAGTTAGGTAAGGATAAATTAAGTTTTGATCTTTCTTGGGCACGAGATATCACAGCAACGTTTCGAAATGCAAAGGAAAGTTGCTCACTAGTTTTATTTTAATTAGAACTAGAATTTACGCAAACCTATATCAGAGTTAAAATTGGCATCCTCTTTTCCAATGTACGTCATGCCATCCTAAGAAACAAAAATAAAAAAAACTTGTTAGCAATAAAGGCTTGAGCTCTCCTTGCGATAAAGAAAGCACTAATCACTCCACAATTTCTAATTACAGTCTGGTTTTCTCATGTGGCTGTCACATGACCAAAAGCAAGCATTGCATCTGGCCAATCAGAATAAACGTAAATAACAATATGAACCAATCAGAACTCTAAACAAAAACATGCAACCGGCGCAAAGTGCGGGAAAACTGGCGAGCTTTACCAAGTCACCATTGGCTTGGGTTTGCTCCAGTTTCGTGGGGGAAAAACAATACCATGTTTGCATTGCTCGATTAGGCACAAGCATGATTACTTATACAGCTCAAGATTTAATCACGAGGCTGCTTTCGAAACTCTTAGCACCTCCTTAGGCAGTGTTATGTTTATCCAGGATTCCACCATCTAAAATTTTCCCGCGTTTTTTCACCGCAAACAATTTTTGCTCTTTCCTGATTGGTTCGTTCCTCTAAACGTTCCCGCCGACGACGCGGGCGACTGAGCTCTTTAGGATTGGACACTTTCGTAAAACTCGATACACCAGAGTACACCGATGTTCCGTGCGTTGAATGTCTCGGTTAAAATTCATTCATTTTAATATCGTTGAAAAAACGGCAAGAGTGTAACCGTTTTTGAATATCATTGCTGTTGTAGCTAGCATAGATATGTGTGAATATTACACCACCTTTAAATGATAAAGAGTGACTCCAGTACTGAGTACATCGTCATCAATGCACACCAAGTGAGGCAGCTCAGATTCCATTTTAATACCGGCACCTTCATATCGGAAGCCCAGAGCCCGCTCCTATCAATAAAAAATAACAAACACTTCGTAATTAATTCTTCATTTCTAATCTGTCCAGCATTGTGTTATTTGGCTATGCTCACTCGACAAGATAAAGATACCTGTTTCAAGAATTTTAAATTCATTCAACAAGGTTTTAACATCAGTGGAACGAAACATGTTCGCCAAACCAACAACCGATCAGCTAGAAAAACAAAGCTAAATTCAAGATTCTTTTGCACTTTGCAAATTTAGTATGCTTAATAAAAAGAAATCCTTCTTCACAACCTCAATTCTTCCGCCGCTAGAGAGAACTACACATATCTTAGACTCTTTTCAGAAAGCTGTGTACATGTAGGTTCTCAAAGTGGATTTCTCTTCGAAAACAAACAATCACGTGCAAAATTCTAACTCTAGCCATCGCCCATCAGGGACATAACAGGAATCTCGCAGTTGCGTCTTTGAACAAAGAAACTTCAGAATTGTGAAAATCTGTTTGCATCCTTTTTTGTACCTCGATAATTTTCTGAGTCTCACGCCACTTGCTGGTCCAGTTTTTAGTGAGTTCTTCAACTCTTGCTTCATTCTCGTGAAGTCTCTCGGTCATCTGCGATTCTTCAGCTGCCCCAAGTCCTCCAATTCCATCCTACAACAACAAGACATGTCACTTGTATTTTAGCATATTTAATAAATATCTCATAACCCCCAGCACATTGAATCTGAAATCATCAATTTAGACTGAAACGTGATATCTGGCTAGATGAATTTGAATCAGGAGACGCTCGACTGCTTGTGTCACAGATTGTAGTGGCAAAACATTTCAGGTTATGAGCTCTGATAAGTCGCTCTGAACACCGTCACATCAAGGTTCCTCAACCATCTCACAACCATTTAATCACATACCTGGCCATGTGCCTGTAGGAGTACTTTGAGTCGATCTATCTCAGCCCTCAGCTCTCTGATGAGTTTCACATTAGGATCCTAAAGAACAAGGACTAAGAGTTTGAGATACATGTACCACACATCTGCACATAGTATAACATGTTCCCTTCAAATCATCTTCTATCAATTGAAAAATTGTCGCACTTGGTAAAATCAGTGTCACTTTCAGTTTTGATCATGCTTTCTTCTCAAATCAATAAAATAAATTCTTCTAGTAAATACAGGTTATTGTTATCTTAGAAACTTTGGACAAGCTACCAATAACTTGTTTATTACACAAGCAACTACATGTAGTCAGAAATGTAATTTGTTGGCCTGAAGTTCTCTCATTTACCAGACTTTGAAACCAACCTCATTGATGGTGGGTTTGTTAATGATGTTCTTGGCTCTGTTGGCATATCGCAGAGTACTAAGAGTCTCTGAATAGTTCACGTCAGCTGGTGATATAGCTTTGAAGAAACGAAAAAAGAGAGTTTTACCCCTTTTGCATCTTACAACAATGACATGATGAGAACCACAAGAATAGAGAAAACTACCACATGAGAGAGGCTGACTATTGATCCACCACCCATTTCTCAGACTAACATTTAAGAAATACAGTGTCATTCAGTATGGAGAATACCTATTTCAATCTAATTCCTTACCTGCTATCATGATTGTCTTGGCATTTCCTCCTAAACTGTCTTTGAGTAGCCACGTCAAGACAGAGTTGCGATATGGTATAAACAGCTTCTTCTTGGGATCCTTATTGATGGCATTTTCACTCGCTTCAGCTACGACAAATACAAACATTCAATAAATTGCCAGAGAATATTATTTTCCTCTGAAACTGAGCTACAATCATGGACAAAAGTAGTTGAGACACTCTCCGAAAAAGACCCGTTTCGTTCAACGAGTGAGTTTTCAATGTCTAATTTTGACATTTCGACCCCCTCTCCCCTTTTCAATGTTGTAACCAGGTGAAAGTGTCCACAGAGCGTATTGCAACATTGAAAAGGGGGAGACGGGGGTGGGGTTGGCTATCAACAAAAAAGATGCTTTTTGAAATTATGGAATGACGCCAATAGAAAGTGATTGTTTTGCTCAAATGTGTCAACACTTTTGTCCATGATTGTAGCCTCTTCTAGTGTATGGTTACCGTAAACTTCTGAAAGTAACGAACCCCATAATGTAATGACCCCCTGAAAGTAACTCCGCTAGTAAATTCTGAACGTAGTGTTCCTTGAAGGTAGCGACCTCCAGAAAGTATTGAACCTCCCAAACCTTCCAACAATTGTTCACATTATGCAATAGTGGTGTAGATAAACTGCACAAATGGCAGCGAACAAAATACAACTACAGTGGGACATGTGCCAGATAGATGATGGCTCAGAAAAGACCTCCAAGAGAAAACACAGTGTACATGTTGTAAGTCAAAATGAAATTCGGGTTAAAATGATTTTAACCTAGTTTGATTCTCAATTTCCTTTGTCTTCTAACCCTGATTAATCATGATCCATGAATAATAAGGAATTCAGTTCATTTTAACCTGAATTTCATTTTGACCTACAACATAGACATCAGGAGTCTGCCCATGAGGTATTACGACCATGAAACTGGAATGGCAAATTTTATCACTTTTTTTTAAAAATGTTTTTTTACAAATTTCCACCTTATACTTTGGATAAAGAGCTCACTCCCATCAACGTCACATAATGTTTTTCCTCTCCAAACGTTACAACACTCCAAAGGTAATGACCCCCCAAAAGAAGCGAGTTCCAAAGGCTGGTAATTCCAAAGATGAGGGTCATTACTTTCAGAAGTTTATGGTAGCTGGGGAGAAGCAAAAAAAATTGGCAAGTGGAAGAAAAGGAGGCAGTATCAACACAAATAGATCATTGTCCTATATCATTCACTCACTACTCCTGCTGGGAGAGCACTGAAATCTTTTCTGCCTAGCTTGTTTCACTTATTGTACATGTAAGTTAGAACCCATGAGGAGGATTTTTATGTAATCATTTTTACCTAATGCTGAAATAACTGTTCCCAATGTGACCAGAGATTTGTTGATGTTTGCTCCTTCTTTCAACCTGCTTCCTGTAGCTCCAGTTGAGTTTGCTCTCTCGCTACAAGAAGAAGCACAGATGTTAGATTGTTTTAGAATAATTGGTACCTCTTTAGGGGTGAAAGAAATTCCAAGCCACACCCACAGAACATTATCTTGGTATCTCTTAGGTGTTCTTTTCGAAATTTCTGACAAGCGCCCCATCCTTTTGATATAGGAGTTGCCCCAGCCATGCCCAAGTGAGAACGAAAAGTTACTTGCCCAGGACAACCTGATGGCACTTTTTTGGGCCCCGGGAGAGTTATCAAAAAACACCCAGCTCTTCACTGACCTTCCTGCTAAGTCAACCAGGTGAATTTTACTGACTGTTTCACTTGGCATATCTGTATAGAACTTGGCCTGTAATACAATAAAACAACATTTAAACTTCAAATGCTCAATGTCCATCAGTAAACATCCTTATTAACATACCCTTACTCCCCCATTTGAGAGATTCTAAGATTTGACAGAAAAAAATGCATCACACATACATGTACTGGTGTGCAGTGTCTGATTGGTTGTTACTTGTTTACAAAACTTTCAAACTCAACAATAGCTACCGGTAGTCAAACACAGTGCTACATGTAGACTTTGCAAAGCTATGCAAACAGAACAGCAATTTTCAGACTGAATCTCACATATTTTTGTCTCTCTTGCTGGGGAAGAGCTGAATGTGTGGCTATTTTCTAGGCTAAGGCTTAGGGGCTGTCAGAAAGAGCCATAACCCACAACACCTGTTTTGGCTGAGTAAGCTTGATCAGCCCTTGATATAGCTGAACATGCCTGTTGTTGATACAATTCATCCACAATGTAACAAGTTTGTTACATGTGTGACGACCAAGGCAACATGTGACTCAAAACTCAATGTCAGCCATGAAGGCTAAGGCTACAGGTTTATTTTTTTAAGTATATCTAATCTAGACGTCTAGGATTCCTCTTTGGGTAGAGGCTTCACTTACAAAGACTCAGTCACACAAGTTTGTTTACCAACCTGAGTAAATAATATGGTGAATATTGCATGTGATCTACTGCTCACATCATTCATGTTGGTTGAGGCTACAGTCCTGCAATATGAACAAACTTTAATATAAACATCTGCTCTAGCTAAATTCACTATTTTAGTTAGCTGCTATGAGTTGTGTCAGGAATAAACATAACCACCAATCTGCTCTTCTTGTATCTACATTCTGTAAGTATGCCATATCGTGATCACTCCAAAACTTCAACAAAACACAAATCAGTCACTAAATGAAACATAGGTGCCTGAAACCTCCAGGGGGCTTCCACAATTAACAGCCATCGGCTCCCATGCAGGATGGAAGGTGGGTGGGTATCTGTGACACTGATGATATAGTGGAAAAAGGGTGGAGGAAAGAGGAAACAGCCTTTTGAGAGGTGATCATGTGCTTAAAAGTGTTCATTATACCACTAAACACACTTTGAGATCACAACATGAAATGCCAACTCTCCAAGATTATACAGGGGTCTCCCAGATACAGACCAAATTTCTTAGTTTCCCATATGGGTCACAAAGGGTCATGAAGGTAAAATTGGCAATCAGAATCTCCCGCATTTCAATATTTTTTGGGTTGCCATGATCTCTCTGCCACAAGGAATCCTGGGGTATACACATATCTACATTTCCAGCTGAATGGAATTTAGGTGATGCTTTATATCATTAATGTCTTGTTAATGTAGTTTTACTTTTACCTGTTTGTGTTTCCTTCATCCATTAAATTCTCTATCCCTTCATAGTCTTTCACAACATGCTTTGTCAAATCTAAAATACAAAAATGTTCAACTTGAAAGGAATACAAACTTGATCAAAATGTTACAATAATTGTTTGTCTCATTACAAGCATAAATGAGATAGGAAAAAAGGTTACTGATTAATTACTCAGAAAGAAACGCAGCACTGGAACATACCTTGTACATAAGGACCTTCCTTGGGATGTTCTCGCACTTTTAGATTGTACTTTTCTCTTCCTTTGGCTGGGCGCAGGAGATCACCAACTCTCTCATTGTATATTTCAAGATAACTAACAATTATGAAAAAATAACAAGAATTATTAAAAACTGGGTCATTGTATAATGCAATTCAAGGAATTTGATTGGCTTAGTGGCCATGGTATATTTAACAATTATTCCATGAGCGCGCGTTGGATATGAGATGATAGATAGCCAACGAGGCGCGTAGCGCCGAGTTGGCTATAATCATCTCATATCCAACAAGCGCGAGTGGAATAATTGTTTTATTAAAAACGCCCTCAAAATATAGAAAACTAGACTACAATTAAAATAAAAAGGCCCAAAAAATCATGCATACGCTCGCCATTTTTGTAGATCATGGTATAAAGGCTCATATACCATGATGGCTAAGCCAATGAAAACTCTCGAATTGCATTATCCAATGATCCAGTTTTTAATAAGAGCCATTATACCATGCCCTACAAATATGGTAAGTGTACGCGCCAGCACAACAGCTGAAATTCTGAAACTTTTTTCCTCGGAGAGAAACAATGGCAGTCCAAGAGTGGATTTTGCGAAATAAAACGTGGCAAGATTTTAGTGAAAATTGGTGTTTGTTTTTAATAAAACTATTATTCCTCGCACTTGTTGGATATGAGATGATTATAGCCAACTCAACACTACGCATCTCGTTGGCTATCTATCGTCTCATATCCAACACGCACTCGTGGAATAATTGTTACATATGATAAGTGAATAAAGATGGTGAATTTTAAGCTTGGTAATGAAATGTGAAAGGTCAATTGATCAACATGACACTAGCATGGGACAAAGAAAAAGAAAACTAGAAAAATCTGAGTCTCCAACAGGAGTTGAACCCATGACCTCCTGAATACCAGGCGGGCACTCTATGCAATTAGCTACTAGAACTCATGGAGAGCAAGGTCATTTAACTGAGTTCATATGTGACCGGCGTCCTGCATACTGCTAGGATCAGCACTGTCAAAGTCATTGTGAGTAGTAATAAGTGAATAGAGCTGGTGAATTTTAAGCTCGGTAATGAAATGTTAAAGGTGAATTGATCAACATGACATGACGCTCTATCCACTGAGCTACGAGAACTCATGAAGAGCAAGGTCATTAATGTCAACGGAGTTCATATGTGCATACTGCTATGTGCATACTGCTAGGATCAGCACTGTCAAAGTCATCATGAGTAACCAACCGATCAACCAACCGATCATACATACATCTGTAGTTTATATAGTTTAGTAGTCATCAGTCATGGGCAACAACTGTACCTGACTTCAGTCCTGAATTCAGTTTTGTCATCTCCACTGGATTCCATTCGTGTGTAAAGACCCTGTAGAATAACAATGTATTAAAAAAATATTTTTTTACTTTTCCAGTGAACAATATTACAAATAGACACAAACCAATAGCTTACTAACTGAAGGTAGAGTTTTACAAAAGTGAACGAAAAGGCTGGTTAAGATAAGGGAAGGTTGGTTGAATTGCAAATCAATGATGAACTTGAAACATCTACTGCTCTAAATTTTATTGGATGTCTGTTCTATAACTTGCAGCTCCTTTAAACGCTATAGTCCCAAATGTTAGGCTGACCATAAATAACTGTACTATTGTGGATGCCACCTATAAGTTAACCTGTCAAACCCAAATGTCTTGTCGGAGGTAATCTTGACATTTTATTTTCAATACTATACAGACCTTAATAGACATGGCGAGATTCTAAGTCATTTTATGACATAATTATTCCTACATTGGTATTACCTGACATATTCTTGGTATCAACCCTGGCGCAGACTGCAAAATAATGTCCACAAATTAATAACAGCATAATGAATTTTTGTTCCATTTAATGAAGAAATAAAAAGTCAAGTGACACAAGAGGTAGGGAAGGATTTAAAGCCAGAGAAAATGGTAGTGCATGGGAGAGGTGCTTGAGTATAAAATATTAATCAGGACTCTGAACAAAGAGCTTTAATAACAAGAATAGACAGGATAAAATACTTTGTTGGTCATTGTAATTTTTTTAAAACTGTAGTTTATATTATTATATGGCAAGCAACTCTTCTGCCAAACTGGGCATTCTGATTGGCTAATTGATCAGGATTTTACAGTACGGACCATTACCATAGAAACGGTCTGTTTGTGTATTTTTCTCATTCACTCATTAAAGGAAATTCAAAGTTTTTTCTTGTTCGATGTTGTCTCTTTGCCCAAGAAAACGATGTCAACTACTTAATACTAACCTAGCTTGCACGAGCCGTACTGGGGAATATTGGCCCTTGGCCGTTTTTGTACGGCCACAACGTCAAGCCAATATTCCCCAGTACGGCCCTAGCGCTCAGTTAGTAAGAGGTTAATATTATTTTTTATACATGTAGGTAGCAGTGTAAGTCAGAGCTGTACTTAGTAGCCAACCCTTTAATGCTCTCCCCCCTTTCTAATAGACGCCCCCCTAATTTGAGTGAAGTCCCATCTCTATTATTAACCACCCACTCTTGGTGAGTAAAGTAGAGCTTGCCTTTTACATGTACAGTGCATGCATGAGGTAGGTGCTGTGGCCTTGTGTTAATGCGCCATTTCCAGATCATGCAGTCTGAGTTTGAGTCCTGTATTGTGTTGTGTTCCTGCGCAAGACACTTTACCCTCAAACTGCCTCTCTCCGCCCAGCTGTATAAATGGGTACTGGCAAATTTAATGTTAGGAGGTAACCCTGCGATGGAGAGCATCCCATCCAGGGGGGAGTAGAAATACTCCTAGCCACTTCATGCTATAGAAACTGGGATAAGCTCCAATCTGATGGGCGACTAAGTTGACTGTAGTACATGCATACATGTTTAAGATAGGACCTATTCCAAAGGGCAAATCAGAGGATTTTCCACATAGTATCTAATGGCCATTAACAAATTTCGAAAGAGGTCAACAATAATGGCTGCTTACGTTTTGTCCCATCATACTGTATGACTTTCCAGCACCAGTCTGTCCATAAGCAAAAATGCAAGCATTGTAACCTTCAAATGCGGACCTGATAACATCAGTTCCCAAGTCTTCAAAAACCTATCAAGGATGCACAAACAAAATAATTAATATGTTCAGTGTTTTGTTGTGTGTAAATAAATATTACTAAATATTTTTTTTTAAAAACTTCAAGTCATACATGAACATGTACATGTAGGGTTGTCACTGAGTTGTTAAGTTGGCAGTTTTATCATTGTACATGTACAGTGTAGTATGTGGTCGATTTTGCCATCTCTATCTAAAGAATCAGTCGACTACCCAGGCAGAGTAGCCAGCAAAGATTGTAAAGTACATAGCAATTTTCAACAACAGCCAACATGTACCTCTCAAAGCACAGAGATCAACATTCAGATTCTGATTGAGAATTAGAGTACAAGGATGTACTTGTCAATGCAGACGTTGGCTATGCTAATAGAGAACCTTTGAAAGGTGCAAGTTCAATATACTGTTTTTAAGAAATATCACCTTGAATATTCTGAGCCTTTTTTTCTAAAAATGGTTTGAAAATCCGATGTTTTTTGTTCCAATGTCCTGCTATATCACTTGCAGTTTCCCACTACGAGTTTTTGGTGTGTGTGATTTCTAATGTTTACAAACTGAAGTCAACAGGCAGAAGTAAACACATTAGTACATGATTGTAAGTCTAATGACTTTGTTTGAGATGGAGTAAACTCTGCAAGCTTAGCCAACAGGCTTTTTTCAAGCCTGTGTTTCAAAATAATGCAGTCTGTTGACAAACCTTTCATACATAAAAATCAGCTTTATAGTTGCATATTTGTTTTCATGTAAATAAGACTCCATTTCAAATAAAATGTTTTGATCCACACTTCATCAGCAAAAACTGACTCAGAAGAATCAATTGAGTTTGACAGAAAAGAGAATAAAACACAAAGGTCCTACAGACTACAAAGATAACTGAAAAACTCCAAGAAATTAACTATAATAGATAAACTGACTTCATTTTTATTTAGTCACAATTTAACATGTTACTGATTTATTGATTCATTATTCTACATGTACATGGGCATGATCTCACTTTTATTGTTTGTACATGTATTATGTACATTCATGTCATTGCGTATATATAATATTTAATGTGGGCTGAAAATAAAATATTTGTTTAAATCTGAACAAATTTTCATCTGGAAAATAGAGAGTTAATTTCATAACGCAGAATTTCTTAAGCTCATTTGAAAATGATCCATTCATTAAAAGCACAGCATAATCGAATTCTAAATGCCATTTTTAAGTGGCTTTTGTGTGATTCAATCACAGCAGTCTGAACCTCTTCCTAATCGGAATGATGGTTAACTATATCAAATATTGATGATCCCATTTATTTACATTGTGCATTCTCTTGATTTGTTGATGTCAATACACACATTTTGTGCGAGACACTACTCATAATATCGAAATCTAAGTATGTTTCTATTTTCATGATTGCAGTTTTTATACAATAATAAAAAATAAATATTCTTTGTTGTGTTGTATAAAGAAAACACTTTGATAAGAAATACATGTTTTCAGAAAATAAATGCACGCAGATACAAATTCACAGCCATTTTAATTTGATCCCTACTACATGTAGCTAAGGGTTTCAATTTTGATTCGTGAGAAAAATAAAGCTACCACCTTGATTTTTTTTATATTTTTTCATTTTTTTAATAGCCACAGCTTTTTAAAAAAATTAAACCCAGGTATCACCAAAGAACTGTCATAAAAAGGTTATACCCTTATTTTTACTCTGTTTATTTGACTTGCAAAACAGGCGAATGTCCAAAAATTTAGACAAATCAAAATTACAGAACCATAAAATAATGGAGCAACACAACCTCTTCAAGAGCTAGGTAAAAAAAAATATTGCAATTGCGTACCCACAGATTGGTTTGAAAGATCCTTTTAAAAATGTGAGGACTGTATTTGTATCACTGATATCTAAATTACGCGAGTGACAATACAATATTTCATTATACATGCAAAATGACGTTCGAAATTCTCGAAATCACCAAGCTAAGCACGAACATCCCCTTCGGCTGGTTTTAGAGAGAAATTTAAAGTGCAGTTATTCTAAGAGATTTACCTGCTCTTGTGAGGCAAAATGTCGGTCTGAACTGTCGGCAGACCAGTAGGAAAAATCGTATGAAAAATCCTTATCTTCACCCTAAAAGCAAAGTTAAATTTCAGCAAGGAATTGCAACAACCACAACTAACAGTAAACAGCTTACGTAAACCAAGGCAAAATATGAAATTTCACTTACAGCAGGATTGGAGATTGTAGTTTTCTTGCCTTCCATATGGATGCAAACCTTTGCCGCCATATCACGTTCCCTTACGAAAATAAAAGAAGACATTTTAACGAGATATTTACGCTGGCGATCATTGGGAATTTTTATATGCCGGTGTTTTCATACACGGCTGAATTAAACTTCCTTCGCATCGATATATTTCCTTACCTTTTGTTAAGGGGCCTCACTCTAACTGCTACCTTGACCGAAGCCATGTTGAGTCGCGTTATTTCCTTTCTCTAGGTCATTTTAAAGGGTATGATCGCCAAATCAAAGCTTCCAAAGTGTACATTTTATTCGGAATCATTCTAACTTCGGTAAGTCTCCCACTCACGAGCCTGCGCACACTTTACTGACCGCTTTGATGTCATTGGTTTCCAGATCTCCTCAATTTATTTGCGGAGGTAGCCGACTGGGCACTAATCGGCGCAAATTGTCATCTACCGGCCTCCCAAAAGAGCCATTTGAAATTAATTTCGTTATTGCAACGTAGACAGGAGGGGTATTTCGCGAAAATCTAGGTAACCAGCGGTGTTTCTACTAAAACCCCACTACCCGCTGCAATACTGAACAGCAAACAATGATGCAAGGCTGATACTACGTAGAAAGCTTAACGGGGCAACGACATGATAGAGTCCAAACTGAAAGCCAAAATTGCAACCGTGGACAGCTGTTTCGACCTTGTTGGGTCTCGTCAGCACGGTGTAAACTGCAATACTGAACCCATCCCCCCCCCCCCCCCCCGCTCCTGCGCAGCCCGTCAGCCGTTTAGTATAAGGAATCATCTCTGTAACCTTTAGTTAAGGCGGGGGTAAACATGAATAGGCGTGAAATTTGAAGTGATAAAAAAGGAAATTGTTAGGATTAAGATGGGTTGGAAACACTACCAGATAGAGAGTCCCAGGTTGCTAGGGGACTGTTTGGTATTCGTCTACTAATTCTTCACTTCAAATTTCAACTTTCCAAATCCATAAAATCTTCAACATTTCATATTTTCCTCAATTTAATCTATCCTTTGAGAAAAAGTATCTCTTTCCCAAAATGCCCAAAAATTTACACCAAACCGCCAAACAGTGGTTAATGAGATAAGCAGAGAGATTTAGTGTCGCTTGAAACGTGACCGAGATATTGGCAGAAACGCCGTGTTAAGCGACGTCAAAACAGCCTTTGCGTGTACCCCTGCCTTAAAGTTGATCATTGATCTGGGGTGAGAAGATGGGTTTTGTTTTTTCACGTTATTGCCATGAAGATTGTAGACATCACAACTCTGCTTTTGCCTCAGGCTACCCACTCAGGTATATTTAAAAAATCTATTATTAGCTGATGATGTGACGTTGTTATTTGAATAAATTTGACAGGATTAGGAAAATTACATTATACAGAAAATGCTATCCGACGCTGTTTTCAATATTTTAATATTTTAATTTTTAGTTTTTTAGTTTTTTAATATTTTGATATTGATCACACAGTGAGATCTTAGCTCAGTAGCTGGAATAACTCTCCTTTCTTCCGTCTTGTAATGGTGTTTTAGGTGACTTTTCCTTAGACGGACCTCCGTCTTTAAAACCCTACTACAGGACGCGAAATGGGCAAGTGGATACGACAAATGGAAAAATAAGTTTATTTTATACATTTACTGACCCAGGGATAACAAATCCCGAAGCCCCATAAGAGGTTTTCGGGATACGGGATGATATTTGGGTGAAAAATTAACCGGATACAGGATATTTGGGCGGGGGTAATTAATTAGATATGGATAAAACGGGCTACTGAGTAGGAAAATCGTTAATTTTTGCAACTGGGATCAAAGGTTTATTCGAGATATTTAGGACACAAATTAACTGGATTTGCCGGATATTCAGACTACCCCGCGTAATTTTTAACGATCAACCCTAGAGTTACGTAACACCCATTAGCTACTGACTGCACGAAACGTGAGTTTGGGTTGCCTGTGTTCAAACGTGCTGTACAACTTTGCGAAACGTCAAGTTCTTAGAGAGTCACGAACTGCGCTTGCTTAAACCTCTGAAGGATTGGCAATTTTTAATTTTGGACTCGGTGACAGCGTCACATGATACCACCTGTTGAATCAGGTATATATAGTATACTCGTATTTTTAAGAATATTGTTTTTCCGGCCCAGGTTGAATATTCTTATTTTTCTCCCGACAGGCTGAAATATTTTGGTAAATATTCTTAGATTATATGGCATAAATGCCTGTTATGACTACATCTAACAGATCTTTTACTTCTTGCAGAAATGTTTTTAGCATCTGACATTATGACTAGTGCTGTTTTTTTTTTTGGGAGGGGGGGCTAGTTATGTCGTTTAGAGAAAGGAAGAATTTTATACGGCTTAAATATAATTTAATCGTATTTACAAATTTGCAACACAAAAAAAAATTATATTCTTTTCAAAATTCCAGCCTCAATGCCAGCCTCAATATTCTTATAAAAGATATTCTATCGAATTGAAGCTAATTGTTTACAGCCCTCTTCCCACTTCTTCCATCCCCCTCCTCAAAGGGCGTGTGAAATTTGTGCATTTCTGTAGACTGCAATCACGTTAGCATCAATAACACTCATGTTCACCTGATTACAGTTAGCTCTTAATGGTAATGTTAACGCCATCGATATATGACTTTGAACTTTGCGTTCCGCAAATGTATTACATTTCTCTTCAAGGCTGTAAAGACAAATTCTAGCTGAGTTCAATTCAAACAATATAAATTAAAGTTGTGTCAGGGTCAGATAACCAGACGAAAATTCGTGCCGAGACAATGTAAAAAAATATTTCACTGGCATGTCCACTTTGTCATCTTTTTATGTAGATAGTTCTTAAAGGAATCTGAAATAGATTACGGAATTCAACACGTTTAACGAGGCAAGTGTTTAATGTTCTTTCGATTTAGAGGCTACTTCAAAGTCTAGAGCTATTTTTAGCTTCAGTCATTAAAAAGCAAGCCATGCAGTAGTATCATCAACAAGAAAGGGCAGATTTATAAAGCACGCATGGTTTAGAAGAGGGCTTGTGGGCCAAAGGAACCGCAAAACTGTTTCACTTCTTTGAAATGAGCTTTACCGACCGTTAGCGCACGCTACTGCTTCAGTATCTCATAATAAAAAAACTCCTTGATCAAAATATCTTGTTAATGGTTATATACTATCTTCATTTTCTAAGGCCGGTTTTAATCATGATATCAAGGGAACTTAAGCGTAAATGACCCACGTTATTAAAATTTCACTTTCACCAATTACCCTGTCACGCCCTAATGCTTGGCTTAATCGAGGTCATTATTAATATTTTGCATAAGTTTCCAGGTCATAAACTTGGCTTTCATCACGCAAAATTTTAAGGCATAAAAAGCACAGTGAATTATCGTTCCCTGGTCTTGCAGATTAATTTCAGTTAATTAAAATTTAACAACAAAACAACCGAGATTGCGTGCCCATCGGTTTTGCCGGAAGTAAACAAATGATCATATCGGAGGCGGCGACATTCTCACGTGATCTCCGACCTACAGCCTCGCTGTGGCGACACGGTGATTTCATTCAGAGTTCGCGATCGTTCTTTTTCTGAATTTCAGTTTTGCATTTACGAGTTGTGTGCAGCAAGGAATGGCTTAGTCGCGTCAAGAGATTCTGTTACTTTACTTTGAAATGGATGGCCTAAAATGTGTGTACTTTCCGAGCTTTTTCCGACTGCAGAGATCTCTAACTTCTGGCTACCTTTACAGTTTACCCACTGTAAAGTTGTAGTCAGTTGCATTGTTTCTCAAGCTAAGCCTGTTTGAAGGCAGCAGTTGTTTCGGTTCTTTCTAGAATTTTTCAAAGAATACAATGGCTTCTGTGAAGGTGGCTGTGAGAGTGAGGCCCTTCAACCAAAGGTACTGTATGATTTATTTTGACATCGTGAAGTTTGTTTTTGTGAATTCCATCTCTTTGGTCTGTTGGCGTTATTTTGATGTCACGGCTTTTGAACACTCAGGGAAAAAGTCATGGGAGCCCAGGCAATAATCGAGATGGAAGGCAAGAAAACCAGGATTGTAAACATCAAGGTAAACATGTAAAATCACAAATATTATTTTGTTGTTATACTAAAGGCATGTTGTAACTTTATGAAACTGGTATCATGTGGAGAACACGACAGTACTGGCTTGTTATATGTACTATTCCATCAGTACACCGGCTAAAGTCCAATTCGGTATTTGAATTGCAGGCTAGTTCATTGACCGGCGAGGGAGAAAGACGCAACCGTGTGAAGGATTTTTCGTTCGATTTTTCCTACTGGTCTGTTGAAGAGAGGAGTCGACACTACGCTTCGCAAGAGCGGGTGAGATTTACATAATATTCCTTTACCCCGTCTTAATTATTCCTGAAATCGAACGAATGATCGCATGCGTATTCGTTTACACACTGATATTTGAGTACGTTCTTGTAAATTTTGACGAGATTGATCGTTCAAACATGTCAATTTCGAAGCCACCAGTTAAAGCTTAATCCAAGCGCGCACTCAGTAAATGATATCACGTTTTAAGTAAATGGTGCAACAAGCAATGTTCGATTCTTGTGTCAGACTAAACAATATGTTTTCATGCAAATTGTCGCTTCGAGTTTGCCTCGGTCCCAGCCAAAGTCATGCAAACAAGTGCTAATTTTGGTTGCCTTGGTACTTTCGATTAAAGAAATACCTGTGTTTTTTTTTTTTTTTGGAGTTCGGTAATTTGCAATTCAAAATAATTTATTGGCGAAAACAAAACTGAATTAGTCTCCTTTTTGTCCCATTTTCAATAGCAAAACACAATAACATGATGAAGACAATTATAGTAGAAATAATTGCCTTTGTGACTTGTGAGTTTTTAAAATAAAAAATTATTCATTGAAATAAAAACAAAGCGAGAGACTCTTCTTGATGAAATTCTATACTGCATGACAACAGATTTGATCAGGTTAATAATGCATATTTTGCTGTCGTAAAATTGGCCTCCAAACAGCTGGGTCATTTTGCAGTAATTATGTGAAACCACAGGATGTACTTATGGGATTCCATATGTTTTGTGTGTGTTTCTTTTCGAAGCATTCTATGAGAAGTACCTTTAATAATATAATCTGTACGAAAGAAACGGGATAAATTGACTCTCTAAAAATCAAGTCATCAATCAAAATCCTATTAATAATTAAATTATAATTTATTATAAATTTAGTTTTATTTGAGTCTTGTCTTGAAATTAAATAATTAATGCAAATCTAATGGTCTGATTTGGCAAAAATAAATTGATTGTAAAAGTGCACAGATGCTCTAAATTATTTAAAATTGAAGCACACTGAGAATTGATTTTTGGTCGATCTGGCCAAGAAATTGTATATATTTATTTTGTATTGTTCCCCTTTGTCTATATTACAAAACAAAGATTTCATCTTTGGAGATAAAAATTGTCCTTTAGTTAATGTTTGTAGGATTTGATTATCATGACCATGATAATTAATTATTGTTTATAATTGCCAACGAGCCAGCCGAGCGAAGACGCTCGGCTGGCGAGGCGGCAGAGAATAGTGCCGCGCGAAGAATGGCGTATGCGAAAAAATTCTCGATCGAGCTCTGAAAAGTGTAACTGTAAGGTGTAAGATGTAACAATGGCTCAGTTTGAGCCAATTGCAAGGACGGAACTATTCGAGCTATTGTAGTTTTTAGCCAATCAGGAGGCGCGTTACATCTAGACTTGTCTCGTGGAATATCATTCTTTGCTGTTGTGTTTATCCAACTGTGAACAATTTTTAGAACATATCGAACCAGCGTGTTTCCTCTCTCACTTTATCGAAATGAGAGTTCAATTGGGAAGCGTACCCTTTACAAAACTCTACTTCTAATTCGAATATTCAGGAAAACTGTTAGACAAGAGCAAATCCAAGACACAAAATCGACATGAAAACGAACCAGCGTGTTCACCACGGAATTGAACGAGCGTGTTCATGAATCGAAACAGTGTATTCCTTCTCTGTTTACCTATATCGAACTGAAAGTTCCATCGGGCAGCTTTTTTGGAAAGATTGTGTTCACCAGTCGAACCACTAGGGCAAATCCAGTGTTGAAATCTAGCATATCGAACTGAAGGTTGAGTCGACAGTGTTTCCGACCAGAACTGAACGAGCATGTTTATGATACTGTCGAATCCAGTGTTCAAAACACAAATCGGATCTGTTTTGCGACAGAATTAAACGAGTCGTGTTCATCAATCAAACTAGCGTGTTCACTTTCAGTTTGACTTTGCCCATCATATTGAACTGAAAGTTCAACCGAGCAGCGATACATTCCAATACTCTTGATATTCAGGGATTGCGTGACGAACGTTACCTACCGGTAAACGCGTTATAATTTTCTCTCGGTAATGTTTGCAACAGAAGCGAACCAAAAATCCGTTATGCTGTATTAATAAACCCCTTATTATAGCACAAATTATTCGCTCGTTGGCACTCTATCGATAGGTATACCTAGTTTAATCAAATATTTTTAACGTGACTAAAAGCTAAGGAGAGCAAGGCTCAATTCACACTTCAAACCTTGTTCATAGAAGCAGTTTTAAAACATTACTTATTTAGATGTGTTTAATTTTTAACAATTTTATCTTCCCATTGATAACATTGCACAAATTAAATTTTATAATCTAGAAACCAGGTGTGACTTCAAAGTAAGATTTATTGTCATTCTAAGTATGTAATCTGTGAATGGTTAAACCAATATCATATGTACTATACCATAACCCATAGTAAACTGCCAATTAAATGAGGTGACATGAAAATGCCATGTTTTGATATAACTCTCTGGTACCCTGATAGTTGATGCACTAGACACCGAATCAACGGATACATGTTAATTTACTCTCGCGCTGCCTCTTTCCATCATCCATGCGTTCAAATGGTACAAGGGAATTTTATTCTGGGTTAACCCAGACCAGGGAGGAGAAGAATTCCTTTTTGGGGAGGGAGGGTTAGAAATACTCCTAATATACAATGTAGCTTCAAGCTAGGGCAACCTCACAACACAGGAAAGCCATTGTATACTCAATGTTACTACACCCAACCTTCCCATGGTGAGCTGCATTGATTGCATTGGTCACTGTACTTTTTATTTCATAGTACATTTAGAAAATAGTTATGCAATACTCTCTCTTGGGATATTCCAAGGCATACCCTTTGAAAGCATTGCATAACTAGCATTTACCTACTATGAATTATTTGTAGAATAATGAAAGTGCTATTTTTATCCTACCTTAGGTGTTCAAAGACCTTGGTACAGATGTGCTCAAAGCGGCATTTGAAGGTTACAATGCTTGTATCTTTGCCTATGGACAGACTGGTTCAGGCAAAACCTACAGCATGATGGGGTCTCCTGATAACCAGGGGCTTATACCACGCATATGCGAAGGCTTATTTACTGGCATGCGTAACAGTGACGATAACGGACCTTCATACAGAACTGAAGTCAGTTTTCTAGAGATCTATAATGAGCGTGTGAGGGACCTCCTAAGGCCACCCGTGAAGGGAAGGGCTGTGCACTCACTCAAGGTCAGGGAACATCCCAAGGAAGGACCTTATGTACAAGGTGACTGATTTTTCTTCAAATGTTGTGAATTATGAAGATATTCCTTTCTTGATGGAATGGAATAAAGAGAATGGTGTTCAGACCTTCTTAGGCTTGCAAAGATGTCTGAAATGTGAATGGAAAATTCATATTAAGTGATGTTCAGAAGCAGGTGTCACTAAGGAAGGGGCAGTAACCAGTCTTGTGTAAAAGGTGCAAGAAGAGAGTACAGACTCTTTGTCCCTCGCATCCTTCAAGTCAAGCGTAGTTGAACGGCAGAATTGCTTATTACTAATAGGTGTCCTTTTTCGCACTATGACACACTGGTCAACATCCTGAGAATGACTGTGTTATGGCTTTCATGACTAACTGACCTCAATGGCAAGATTTAAATTAAATTATTAAATAAATAAACTATTTTATTTGATATTTTCTACTGCAGATCTTACAAGGCATCTTGTCTCAGACTATGCGGCAATAGAACATTTAATGGAACAGGGAAACACACACAGGTACGCAATAAGACAAAGAAAAATGGGCCGAAATAGCTTTCTGACAAGTTTGAGATCTGCTGTTTGAGCCTTTAGCATTTGATAGATGGGGACCCATGTTTTAGGGCGGCATTTGAGAGATAAGTGTTACAAGTAATATATCAAACATGAAATACCGCATTTGACCACATTTCCAAACACCAAGAAGAGAGTTGAAAATAATTGATGTGCGTAGTGGAATATTATTGACCAACGCCAAGGTGTTTGGAAATGTGGTCAAACACTGTCTTGAGTGTTTAAAATACCTTCTCAATCAAAGCTTAAAATAAGGAGAAAACCGAGAAATAAAATGGCCAAAAATCTACGCTTATCATTAACATATGAAGATCAGATATCAAACACCATCAAGGTCATGATTACCTTTGTTTAAACTTGGTGAATCATTAATGAGTTTCAAAATATCCATCATGTTCCATTGGCATCTGATGAGTGTGCACAATATTAAATTTACATTTACTTTATTTAATCTTTGATTGTGTAAATTTTATCTCCTATCAAGGGTGACGGCCAGTACTGGTATGAACGATACCAGTAGCAGATCTCATGCAATATTTACCATAAATTTCACTCAGGTTTGTATTCAATTTAAACGTTTAAACTGCCTATAGAAGATACAGTAGATGTTTTCTGAAAACACCCTGTAGGAAAGTGTACATTAAAAGCAGTATATCTATGACTTAATAGAAGCACAGAACTAGCACAAGCTGTAATGATGGTACAAGCAAAGATAATTTAGATTTGTTGATCAAAATAAATGTTCAAGTTGGTTTCCTTTTTTCGTCACAATGAAATAAAAAGCTTGTTCTCTGTGTTCCTATCGACTTACATGTATAGGACATACTTTGGGAGAACTCGAAAAAGCTGTGGAAACACTGGCCTACCTGTTCGTGTTGTTAAAGTATTCCTCATTCTCTCTGACTTCAACTTTCTACAGCTCAAGAGAAACACAGAACATGTTTTCTATTTCTTAACTACATGTAGTCCACAACAAGGTCATATCTGAAGGGTTCCCATGGCTTAACTTTGTGGCAAGCATATGATATAATGTTAAAGCAGTGATCTCGTCCCACTCATCAAGTGCTCCAGAATACACTGCTTGACATTAACATGCCTTAAAAATATGAGCGATGTGATTAGCTAGTCATTGGCCAGGAAAGTCTGGTAAATGTAACATGCGACACATTTCTTTTAGTATTTGACGCATACTGTAAACTGCCACTTATAAGCCCTGGGCTCATACAACTTTGTAAGGGGAGTATATCCTGAGGTGCTTATATCCTGGGGAGACTTCAGAGTGGAATAAAAAAAAGCATTTTGAAAATGAGCTATACTAGTGTTGAGCAAAATTTAGTGGTTTTTAAAAATGACATCGTACTAAATCAAATAAATTTAATTTTAAACTAGAGTGGGGTTATATCGTAGGTGTGGGGGGGAGGGGGCTTGTAATTGGAAACAATATACTGTTCACAGGTAGATGGGCCTATAACCAGAGGAGCTTATAAGTGGCCATTTACAGTATACCAAGGGTGGAAAACAGCATCACTTAAGTAATGCAAGACAGTTTCTTCTCTGAAAGTTGTGAATGTATATAAAATTATGTATTAAAGAAATGTATTCATTTGTCTTTTACAGGCTAAGTTTGATCATGATATGCCTTGTGAGACTGTCAGTAAAATAAACCTCGTGGATTTAGCTGGAAGGTAAATGTACATATTCATTGTAGTATCAGTTTTTTTTCCATTGCCTTGCAGTTGGGTTTAGTTAATTCACATAGTCTAACTATATGTATGCCAAATAAATGTCAACTTCTTTCTTTTATTATCCAACTCTGCTTCCTGGAGTACAAATAACAGATATTTGTACTCGTCCCATTCCTCCCGGCCATGTGAAGTTCAAAACCTTGGCAAGTCAGAATTTTGGGAAAAGACATCGTTGGATAATAAATCTCTTATTAGACGTTTTGGTGTGTAGTATCGCTGTATATTTTTACTCGTTGTTTGTATTTTGACTCACCCTATGGGCTCGTCAAAATACTGCACAACTCGTAAAAATATACAGCGATACTACACACCAAAACATCTAATAAGATATATTTATTGTGGTAATATGCGATTATGTGCTTTTTAATTGGTGTCAATACTATTAACTGCTACAAATAATCTAGTGGACGCTTAGTTGTAGAAGAAAAGTTTGTGGCACAGAATTTGCCTTTAGTTAATAACTGATGAGTCATGTGTTTGTCTCTGCACAGTGAACGAGCTGATGCCACTGGGCTGACTGGTGAGAGACTGAAGGAAGGAGCAAACATCAACAAGTCTCTGGTCACTTTGGGGACAGTTATTTCAGCATTAGGTAGTTGCCATAATTATATTTTAAATGAATATTAAATGAAATCTAGTATTCCATGAGAAAAATCTGGGTAGTGCTCAGAGCTGAACTTGAAACTTGCCCTAACAATGAACTTGACCAAGCTGCCTCTACCTGCCTTCCTATCCCCTGTCCTCTGCCTCCTGCTTGCTGCCTGCTGCTCTCTACTCCCTGTCTCCTGTCCACAACCTCCTGCCTATCACCTTCTGGCCACATTCCCTTACCCCATGTCCGCTGCCTCCAGCCTACAGCCTCTTCCTTGTGACTTTAATGTGGCTAGGTCGACAGACATGATGATAATATTGATAGGCCTCCTCTTGTATTTTCTTTAGCTGATGCCTCAACAGGTGGTTCCGCTCATCATCATCATCACAAATTCATCCCGTACAGAGACTCGGTTCTAACCTGGCTTCTAAAGGACAGTCTTGGAGGAAACTCGAAGACTATTATGATTGCTAGTAAGAAATGTCTGCTTACAGTTTAGTATTTTTAAGATCAGGATTTCTGTATCAGTATATCCGATAGTAATTAAGGTGTGGCTCAGTTTTGTTAACATTTTTACGTACAACCAACAGGGTATCATGTAGTTTTCAAGAAAATGGTTGGAGTAAACATCAGATTTCGCCATTTTTTCTAATGAATTAGGTGAATAGCCCAGCAGAATTGCCAGCTTAGAGAGTGATAAAAGTAGTTGTCGATTTTAGGTATGTGACAACCCTGAACTGATAACCATAGAACTATCAATCCAAGACATTTCACAGCTTTCTGAATAGCAGCATAATCATACAACTCAGTATGGATTATTCAGTTCAGGTATCAGACCTCTATTGATCAGAGAAAGAATTGAGCATGGGATTTCAATAAAAATGTACATGTATATCATACATGTCAATTCATTTCTTTTCTTCCAGCGATCTCTCCAGCAGATGTAAATTATGCCGAGACCCTGAGTACCCTGAGGTATGCAAACCGTGCAAAGAACATCATCAACAAACCCACAATCAACGAGGTGAGATGCTTCATCTATAAACAAGCTTTAGATTAGAAACGTACAGTGGGGTACAATGTGTCGTCCTTAGAAGGCTGCCAGGATTTGAGCCCTGATCAAGGCCATTGAGTTGTGGAAAACCGAGGGTATATTAATGGAGACTGGCAAGAAAGCAATGTGACAAAGATGCTGAGTTTTTACCTACAATGATTATGTGTAACTCACCTTCCAGGAGGATCCCCTAGTCACTTCATGCTACAGAAATCAGAGTAACACCCTAGCCTAATAACCCACCCAGGCTTGGTGATGGGCTTTATAAATTACCACATTGATATGATTACAAGTAGAAGTTTGAACCCAGAATGATTCTTACTATTGGTATTGTTTGTTTTCCTTTGCAACTGCAGGATACCAATGTGAAGCTCATCAGAGAACTGCGAGCAGAAATAGACAGACTGAAGAATATGATAAGCCCAGTAAGAAAATTACTGTTATCCATGGCAAATAAAATGATTTGGAATTAAATGCTCAGGCACCCTCATACCCAGCACCTTTGTTTCCCTTGATTAGCAGCCAGGAAATGAGCGACCCTGGAAAGGTCCAATTTGAAGTCTGAAAATGTTAGACTTCCAGCTGAGTTACACATGTCTAGCTGACAAACACTTATTGGCTCACTCGAGATGCTGATGTGTTACTTTCTCTCATTTCAATTGTTTTTAAAAACCAATCAAACTCAAGTCTGTAACAGAACTCATGAGAGTCATTTCATCAAGCTTGCACAGTAAGGAACAAGGACAGGAGGAACAAGTCTAGATCAAATGCTCATGTTGTTTAAGCATGAGTAGTGTCTCTTTTAAATGTGATTGAACAACTTTCTAAGAACAATAATATGGAAGCACAGTTTTGACACTCACAAGAGTCTTGCCCAGTGGTTTAGAAGGTTCTCAGTTAAAAATGGTGAAAATTGCTGGTTTTGCTGCTGGTCAATACTGATGCACTCTACGAGGGGGGGGGGGGGGGTAGGTGGTTGGAATTCAAAACGGTTTTTAAGGTACATATTCAACTATAAGGTACATACATGTAGGACACACTGTTATGCTGGAGCTCTGACGATGATGATGGCAAACAGCCGAAAACGTTTTGTTCAAACGTTTTAATTTTTAACCATTCCTTAACCTTTTAGCCTTGTATATAACATATATAACTGTTTTACACTTTTTTTTTCTTCAGGAAATGTTAGGAGAGGCTGAAATAGCTGCTGCTAAGAAACTGTCTGAAAATGAAGCTCGTGTGACAGAGCTGACTGACCGCTGGAAGGACAGATGGAGAGAAACTCAAAAGATATTAGAGGTAAATAATTAACAATTATTCCACAACCATGCCAACAAGGCTATAATCATCTCATATCCAAGCATGAGTGGAATAATAATGTTTTATTAAGTACACCCCCCCCCAAAAAAAAAAAAAAATTAAGCATACACTTACCATATTAGTAGAGCATGGTATAAATACTTCTTACAAACTGAGTTCGAGGGCCGTACTGTAAGTTACAGATCAAGTTTTTTCCCCATCGATTTATGGTCCAAGTGCAATGCGCGCGGGCCATAAATCGAAGGGGAAAAACAAAGCGAGTCAATTTAAGGTATCATGATAGGTGGATTTTGACGAAAAAATAGATTTTATTTTTTTTTTGCCGTTCAAATTGAGAAGACTGTGATAAATATTTTGCCAAAAAAATGAGCAAAAAAGCTTTTTTACTTTTTGAGATACGGAAAGAAACTATTTTTGAATCTCATTAACCCCTGACGCCGCGATGACAAGTTCCTGTCATCGCCAATTAAAATTCACCGCCGGTTGTCACGTGTAATGCGAATTGCAGTGTAATTTTCATTATACTGCAAACTGATCCGTGCCAACATCTGTCAATGCCTCATCAAATCTTCTTACATGCTGTGATTTTTAACACCTCATCATAGAAATCGCGCGAAACGTTTTTCGCCTTTTTCTCGATAAAGTAAAACTGCATATAAGGGTGAACATTTTTAGTTCGTTTACGTGCGTCTTCCGACGGAATTAGCTGAAAATTGGCAGCCACGTCCTAGGATAATTCGTTCGAAAAAGGGTGTCGGGCTTTGTTAAATTTCGGTTCCGTTTCCAAGTTATGGCCTCTTTTGCAGAAAGGAACGTCCGCATTGACAATATCAAACTTTAGGAAGTTGTAAAAAAAAAACCAAACCACATCTGGAAAATCGCAGACACCCTTTTTTAGGGTGATGTGTGAGAAAACCATTTCCGATGTAAATCTCGCCAATCCAATAATTCGCGAACCAATTTAAGCGAAGCAGTGTTTCTGGGGATTTCTTTTAATATCACTTCGTCATTGTCTTTTTAGAAATTTTTAAAGATATGATTGTATTCTATAACTATTTAGCTTTCAGAAAATGTATAGGTTGATGGGGTTTTCTTTGAAAGCGTCAGCGTAAGGGCGCAATTTCCAAACACTGTCAATCCACCTACCATGATACCTTAAAAAGCAAAGTCCCTTATAAATGACTCTTAAGTCGCTAGCAGGTTTTAATACACAATTTCAGAAGTAAAAGAAAGTTTTAAACTTTTACTTGCTAAAAAATCTATGAACACTTGGCGATAAGTCAAGCAGCAAAAAGAGCTTCAAATTTTAGCGGGCCATACAGTAGAATACGGCCTGCTAAATTGACCAATCACAGTGTGCGTACTAACTGTGAAATATAATAATGACTGACATACCATGATGGCTATGCCAATGAAAAGTCTTGAATTTCATCATCCAATGATCCAGTTTTTAATAATAAGCAATGTTAGATGACAAGCCCAAGTTTCCAATGAGCGACATGCGTGCAACATTCAATTGATTGCTTGCTGCTTTGAGTATTAATCATATTCTGATCAAACTAGTCCTGCTATACAGTTTGCACTTTAAATTATAGCTGATATTAATTATAAGTAATAGTTTCAGGGGTTACATTGTAGCAGGAGGGCAACCGTTTTCTACAGACGAGCAAACTAAAGTTTTTGAAATGAACGTCTTTATAAGGAGAACTTTCCTCCAGATGGTCAAACCAGGCAGGCAAATTATCCTCATAGCTGGTCATTAAGGGTCTGCCATGCCCTTGATGAAACCCCTGACAGTATTAAGAATAATAATGACAAAGTTACTCTTTCCTGCAGTCTTATCCTAGGTGGTTATTATTCCCACGCCTTTTCCTGGGAAGATGAGGAAAATACACTACAAAGTAATTTTTAAGACATTGGTTAATTGCTAATGGTTTTTTTGTTCTCTTTTCTAGGAAAGGGAAATGAAACTTCAACAAGAAGGTGCTGGAATCAAGATGGACTCTGTGCTTCCTCATTTAGTTTTGGTGGATGATGATCTCCTCAGCACAGGCATAGTTGTCTATCATCTCAAGGTAGTTCAATATTACAATACCTTACAATCCTTGGTTGCTTTTTTACTTATTTGCCGCACAGTTCCAGACACATGTATGTGTACTCAGTACTCAGCCCAAGAAGGTTGCTGGAATTTCTAAGGGAATTGGAGGGGTTGGGTGGGTGGAGGGCTTTTGTAAGGGTTATAAAACTTTTATTTATCTTAGAGCGGTAAGGAAGTGGTCTTGAACTAATAAAAATCCCTTCTATGGATGGGCATGGATACTTTCTTGAATACACATATAAGGCTGTCCGGCCATTAAAACAATGTATGAATTATCTGAATTTGGATCATTGAAGATTGGATGGTACACTTGCAAATTGATCTTTCTAATCAATTCATCAATAATTTGTGTTACATGTACATAACAGTATATGAACCTTTTCCCATAATTATACATCTGCAGGGTGCTGTGGGTGGTGGTAAAATTTTAATCTCTACCCCCTGAGTTTAATCTTCTGAGGTGGGGGTAAACCATTGTGTAAAACTGTTATTTTGATGAGCTTTTCTCATGTTATAGGTGTACCGGTAGTCTGTTATTGTTAAGTAAGTAATAAAATTGCAAGGAGGCAGTATGCATGTGCTTTGTATTCATTCAGGACTTAGTGCCATAACTCATGATTTTATTCATGGGGTTTTTTATTACTGGTAGTTGGCAAGATACACTTAATTAGCTAAGGGTTTGTCAAGTCAAATTGCATCAGAAGTTTTCCAAGTAAGATTGAAAGTTGTCATGAAAGTTGTCATGTTTCAAATTGCAAGCATGTAGTTAAACATAACTTTAAAAATTGAAGAGGTTTTACATTAAATAGATCCTGGTGTGATTGGAAACCAGTTTTGGCTCAGAGCAGTAATTACTGTTTCTACAAACTTTTTAGCCTTTTAACGTAATCAATATAGTGTACAAAGGTTTTTGTCTCCAAACAATGGGATGGTATGTTTGAATACCTTGCAAGTGTTAATTTATGCATTCCTTAATCTTCAGTGTTTATATCCTTTGTACAAAGCTTGTTTAAGGCTTGTAAATTCCTTAAATACATAAAAGATTAAGCAGAAGTTGCAGAGGGGTTATGAGTACACATTTTGTAGAATATTCTGAGGGAAAAGTTTGATTTAGAGACCTCGTGTTTGAGAAGGTATTAGGGTTGATTTACATTTCATGCTTGGCTGGATCTGAAAGAATATAAAGAATTTGTTCCTTGTTACATTAAGGTGTTGACACGCAGTTCAAACAATTGCTGCATAATCATACCGTGTGAGATGTTTTCAAATGAACTCTACAATTTCAGGCTTGGCATAGCTGATTTCCTTGAACTTGTTTGTTTGTAGGAGGGATTTACAACAGTTGGACTTGCTGAAAACCCAAAGAAACAAGACATTGGTACTGTTTATTTTTTGATTTTGTTGCAATATTAAATCAGGATGTCTGAACACATTTCAGTTTAGTCCCTCTTAGAATTTCAGACCTCATTGTTCTCAATGTACAAGTTATTGGACAGTAAAGTGTGCATATAGCGTGGACAAGTGACATGTTACTAATCTCTGTCATTTTCCGAGATCAGTTTTAAAATCTTACAAGTGAATTAATAACAGACATTACGCAGTAAACCCCAAGAGGATTAATCAAAAATATTGAATAATTATCATTCAAGCTTCAAGCAATGTCTATTGAGTTTTAACTTACAAGTTTCTTAAATGATCACCACATCAAAAAGTTCCTCAAAGTTCACTTAATTGCTGCTTCTGAAAAGTTCTACAAGACTATTAGGTGCCATTTATAATACATGTAATTTATATTTCCCTAAATACACCATTATAATCTGCTGATGTCTTTGCAAGACTAACAGTTATTTTAATCCTGTTAAATAAATGTATTTTTAAGCAGACCTGTGATGGGAGTAAAGGAAGTTGTTCACTACACAATATTGTTTTGATCTGCTTACAAATTCTCTGAAAAATCTGTTGCAATCAGTATAGATTATTTAACATTTTGAAAATAAATATTTGCAACTTCTCTGTTACTTAAATATAGCTTCTGAATTAAATGCATATCCTGAAATGTATATCCAAGGAATTGAAATGCAGAATTTAAAAATAAAATATCTTCTCTCTGGGTTGACATTTGACATCATATTTTATTAGAACCTCTCTTTGTAGTGATCCAATTAAAATTCTGAAAAGTCTTCCAGCAATATTGATCTTTTGCAGTCATGCCAAAAATAGTAAAAATAATTATTAATAGCATAGGAATATAAACCTCAACTGAATTGAACCCATTTTAGCTGTGGTACCTTTGAAAAATTTTGTTAAGAGTATTGTATGTGGTATTTTTTAAGTCGAGGCTTTTTTTGATTGTTAATAATATGTTTGATAGCCACATAATTTTGTAGACCTCGCCCAGCTTGTTCAAAGGCTAGATAATACTATCCACAGGACAAAACACTATCCAATGGATAAATTGCTATTAACTGAAAACAAACCACACTATCTACTGGATAGTGCTGATGGATAGAGTTACTCACCTTTTGAAGAGCCCAAACTAGCATTGTAATAAATATATTTACATATCCCCTTACAATGCATATGTAATATTGCTAATATTATGTATGGTGAAGTACATTAGCCCCCTCATTGCATTAGCATCACTCTGACTGGTGAAAGATTGAAACAATATCCCTAATATCAGAGGAAGTCACTCTTTATAACAATGGCACTGAACATAGTATTTTCAATCCTCACAGCTGATCAAATCCTTTCCTTTTTTCTGAAACAACAGTGAAAAACTATTATCATTCGATGCATTCTTTCCTTCCTTTTCATTGGCTGACAGCCCACCACATAATCTGCAAATAGCTGCCTACAAATAATGGTCTGCTCGTGTGTAGTACCGTCTATGTGTGTTTTGCTGCAAATAATATTCTGCTCATGCGTAATTGAAACCACGCTCTTGTGTGAAAAATGGCAGATCAGTTTGATGACCTGTCAGAGAGCGATTTAAATATGAAAACAAAACTGGTAATCAAATGATAAAGCAATTAGTGAACTCAGTGATAACAAAAATATTGTGATTGTCAGTGTCTCACAGATCAATATTATTTGCCTCAGCCTTCGGCTTTGGCAAATAATCGATCTGCTTGCCACTATCAAATCACGATATTTTGCTCAACCTTGTCCGATAATAATTGTTAAATATTGCCAGTACTAACTTTTCTGTGCTTGTGCTTTAGTGATCAGTGGACCTGACACGGAACAGAATCACTGTATATTTGAGCATAACAAAGGACATGTAATCTTGAACCCTCTGGAGTCCACATGTGCTGTGAATGGAAATGGCATTTCCAAACCAACAAGACTCTTTCAAGGTGAGAGCATTGAATCTAGATAGACTGTGTGTATTGACTAACATATTTGCAGAAGAAGGATAAAGGTGTATTAACATTTAAGTTTAGGATTTAAGGAACCCATGCTTCATACAGAATCCCAGGAAGGGCAAGGAATAAGATCAATGAATATTATTTTTTGAAACAACTTGTAAAGAACAGCTGAAGATATCAGAAATGTAAAAAACTGTACTTTGAGTAACTGATATTTATTTAAGCAATAATTCTCACTAATGTAGATTTTTATTATCCAACTCTGCTTCGTAGAGTACAAATAATGTGTGAAACAAGTACAAATATCTCATACTCATCTCATTCCTACCAGCCGTGTAAAGGTTAAAGAACTTTGCAAGTTAGAATTTTGGGAAAATGTATTGTTGGATAATAAACCTCTTATTAGACGTTTTGATGTGTAGTATCGCTGAGAATTTTTGCTTGTTGTTGTATTTTGACTCGCACTGTGGGCTCATCAAAATATGGCACAACTTGTAAAAATACCCAGTGATACTACACACCAAAACATGTAATAAGATACATGTATTTTCATCATGAATACAATATTTTTGTCAAAATTTTAATAGGAGAAATACCAATTTGTTTATCTGTTTCATGACTTAAAAGATTTAATCCAGGTCTTTTTTATTGTATGAAAAATTATAAAATACATTCAACTGATAACAAACTTTATCCAAGTTTTTTTTTTTGTCTTTGCTTTCATAAAAATACTTTCATGCAATTAATTTTAGAGTAGTTCTTACTATATAAGACTAATTCAAACTAATTCGAATTCTGTCATAAGATTATTTACCACCATAAAAGCTCAAATAGCCACCCTGTGCATATTATTATTGTTTTTTTTTTTCATCACCTATATTCATATTGTTTGCTAGTAGATCTTAATAGTGTATCAATTAAAGTGAATGGACCTGTCACATGTACATGTAATTATATTGATAATACTACTTTACAAGGACTTGTTTACTCTACTAACTTATAAGACAACGTCTTAATGGATGTTCATTTGTTTTGATGTGAACTTAATGGTGTAAGATTAATTTTCATGTCACTGTGTCTGAAATTATTCAAATTTGCAATATTGCCTTGTGTTCTTGGATGATAAAATCTCTTGGCAGTTGACTTTAAGCAAACTAATCGAAGAGGCAAAACATCTGTATTTTATTTGAACTTTTTCAGGCACCTGTTTGTGTGAGTGCTACACAGCACATTTTTAATAATCTAGTTAAGTACATAAATTTTCGTGATTTTTATTATGTTTGTAGGTGATGTGATTCTTCTGGGAACAACAAACGTCTTTCGCTTCAACCATCCAAGAGAAGCAGCAGAGCTAAGAGAGAAGAGAAAGGTGAGCGATGTTAAAATGGGTTAATTATTTGAAAAGTATATTATCCACATCTGAACATCTGTTAAACTATCCATTGATTCCTAAAATGGATCAGGAATCTTAGATACTACTAAGCATAGCTACTATCGATATACTGTTGTTGTTTTAAGGTTACATGTTTTCCCCTTTTGTTTCCAATTTATGTTACTTTTATGTGCTTGTCACAACTGGTAATGCACTAATCTGTAACGTGCAACAAGTCGCTGTAAATTCTAACGTTTGCCATGCAGTTGTTTTAGACATTTTCTTCAACCTCTGATGCAGACAGAGGCTGTGTTTCTCAGCTGGCTAGCCCCCACCCCACCTGCATTATGTTGTGTTGATTGTTTGCTAATCATTCTAACTCGTAATCTGCTTGTCTTGTTCCCTAACTGATGATTTGTTATCAATGGCAACATCAACTGTATACAGGAAGAGCGTGGGGTAAGTTACTGATTGACACAGGTTCCTTGTCTCTTCTTCTTCCCTCTTCCTTCCTTTTGCTCCCTCCTTCTCCTACACTGTACCTCCCTCCTCTTCCTCTGCCGCTTCTGTTGCTGCCTCATTTTCCTTTACTTTTCTCATGTTCATCATTTTCCTCACTACTCCTTACTCGCCCCTAATCCTCTTTCTCCTTTCCTCTTTCTTCTTCCTCCTCCCCCTCTTCCTCGGCCTGCAACTCCTCCCCTCTTCCCTCCTTCTTCCTTCTAACATGCTTCTTCCTCTTCCTTTCTGTTTCTTCTCCTTCTACTCTTCATCTGCCTACTATTCCTCGACTTCCCTCCCTCCTTTTCCTTCATCCTGCCTCATTTTACTTCTTCCCTGCTTCCTTCTTTTTCCTTCTCCACCTCTTCCCCCTCCTCTCCCTTCTGAGGTATTATATTATGATCTACTATTTATGAATAACTTTAAAACTAGGATAATCATTTATTCTACAACGACACACTATCAAACCTAAGTATAAGCATTAAAAGCCCTTCTCAGTTAGAGAAGCCTACACTCGAAGAAACAGTTTTTAAAAGTTTCTTTTGCAAACTGCATTACATGCTTGTACTTTTTGAGAAAAGAGTTTGATTTGGCCTTAGTTATTTCACTTTAGTAAGATTTGTTTTGTTTTCTAACCAAGTGTGAAGATTTTGTTCCCTTATAATTACAGTGGAGACCTTCTTATCCACTGACCTGCCACCAAATCTGATTGTCCTGGGTGACAAAGTTTAACAAAGTGACCATGCTAAACTTGTTAAATATGTCTTGTCGAGAAGATGTCTGACTTAGGTTTCTTTAGGCAAAACGAAAATGATTCTAACAATGAGGTTGTCGTATAAACAAGATCCTGCTGTAGATCTCTTGTTTGTGAATATCATTAGATGTTGGGAATGACATTATATTGATTACATCATTTCTGTTGTTTGATTGACAGAATTCACTGGGAACATCTTCACTTGCCTGGTCCACTAAATTCCGAAGTGAAACTGACCTAGTTTTCAGACGAGGCACAGAGTGAGTAGTCCTGGGTACTAGGACCCAGGTTTCATAGCATTCAACGTCATCCTTAGCTAGTTGTGTCAGCTATTTATTTCGTCCATTGTTTAACGGGCTAGATTGCAGTATTTTGGGAGATCCATCACAGCATTGTCTTTTTTTTTCTTTTGTGTGATTTTCATGGCTTTCCAAAACAGTATAAAAATTAACTACGATAAGGTACTGTATGTTACATAACAAGGAAAGTTGATTTCTAAGCACATCAGGCAAAGTAGATCTTTTTAGAAGCTTAGCTCGCGTTAGAACTGAAATTAGACACTATTACTAGAAACTCGAAAAGGCTTGGAAACAAGCTAAAACCAAGGAATGTTTCTTGATCATAATTTCCTCACGTTATTTTATTCATTGTATCGATGAAGATCAGTTGACTTAAATGACACGAGTCTGTCCGTACCTTAAGTTTCATAATTTTTAGCGCTCAGCACCCGGAAGATTTTCTGTTTTTTTTTTCGAAGATTCTAGAAAACAAAAGTAACATTGTTGTCTTTTGTGATAGTATCTGTTTGTCGGTGTCACATATTAAAAGATTTTTTTAGATCAACCTAATGTCCCTTGTTTCAGGTTGTTACCGTCGGGACTTTGGGCAAGACTGTTAGTTTAACTGTCACAAACATTCTTTGCACTGTACTTTCACTGCATTGCACCGAAGAACAGCTATCAGTGTTTTTTTCGGCAGAACACACGTTCACCTAACTCAATCGTCTTCCTCCACTGGACAGAAGTCTCACAGATTCAAGCCGAAAAATTCCTTACTGATGACGTAGCTTTAAGAGATCCGTGTAGTGTCTCTGATTGGTTGTAACTTTCCCGCAAAAATTCAAAACCAAGCTCTAACCAATCAATAACACGGAACGGATATCTGTAGAGTGACGTCACTAGCATAAATGTTTTTTTTTTCGGGTGGATTGCAAACCTTTAAATACGTTCCTCGAGAAGATTCTTCAAAGCACAAACATATCTTTTTCCTCCTTTTTTCGCGCCAGTTCTTATCAATGCTCAAGTAACAGAGTTCTGCTTGGTTTAATGACTAGTTCTGGTTTTTTAGTTATTCATTTATTTATTTTTTTTTTTTTTTTGGTAATTCTCCAGCGAAGAGTCGCTGAGTCGGCAGCTTGAGGAGGCAAGGTAAGAGAAAGTTATTTTAACTTCTGTGCATATGTTGACATAATGGCTGGCGGATAAAGGCATTGACATTCTCTTTTTCATGGTCTCGTAGAAATGAACTAGAGAAACAGAAGCAACTGGAAGCTTTGAGAATTGAAGAGGCTAGGTAAGAGAATGAATATTATAAATTGAAGAAGTAAAGCTTTAAAGGGATCATTCTTTCCAACAGCAACATTGTTCGGGGATCTGCTGTTACAATACAACACAACTTACCTTGAACTGCCTTGTGTATTGGTTTTCAATGCTTTCATAATTTTGCCAATTTGCTATAAAACCACTGATAATCCAGCGTTGTATTATTATAACTCATCTTTCTTGTCGACGTTTTTTAGAAGCAGTAGAGGCGCGGTGGTCTCTTGGTTAGTGAGCTCACCTCCGGATTGAGCAGTCTGGGTTCGAGCCCTGGCCTGGGACATTGCGTTGTGTTCTAAGGCAAGACACTTTACTCTCACAGTGCCTCTTCCGCACAGGTGTATAAATGGGTACTGGCGAATTTAATGCTGGGGGTAACCCAGCGATGAACAAGCATCCCATCCAAGGGGAGTAGAAATACTCCTAGTCGCTTCATGCTAGAGTGACTAGTCGCCAGTCGCCTCATGCTATAGAAACCAGAGATAAGCGCTGGCGTGATGGCCTGATGCCTGGGCTATTTGGTTCGTATGCACACTGTTTACCTTTGCTCTTTGAAGCTGAGACTTTTCCATTGTTTTCTCTTTCTCCTAGAGCGGACTTTGCATCACAGATACAGGAAGAATCCAAACGACTCAATGAAACGAGGTAAGAGGTCGTTTCAACCAATTCACTTAAATACCATTTATCGCAGTATAGAGAACAACAGTGTCTTTATTTCTCACGAAACCTTATCCAAAAAGAAGCCGTGAGTTTTTGAAACGTTATACGGACAGCAGTTGAGAATGTTCTGAAGTTAACGCAGGATAAAACGCGAGTCAGTGAGAGTTTAGGACGATAGTGTGACGAGATTTTCTTGAACTGTCGTCAGTGCACGCTCAAACAAACTTGGCTGAGAGTTCGCTGGAGAGACGGCATCATCTGCTTGCAAAAGCGTCATCGATTCGTTTGAACCTTAAGCTGTAATGCGTTCTCCCCGCCTAAGAGACAATGCCTCTCTCCACCTAAGTGTACAAATGGGCATCGGCGAATTTACTGCTGGGACTAGCATCCCGTCCAGGGGGGTGTAGAAGTACTTCTAGTCACCTCATGCTACAGATACCAGGATAAACTCCGGCTTTATGGGCCACTTGCCTCCATTGGCCGAAGCAGACTTCACCTCACAATGGGAATTAAGCTGTTGCTGACTGCCGAGACTTCTATTTGGGCTTTTTTTAAATCATAACTTTAAAATTACTGACACGAATAGTTTTTTCCCTCTTATCTTCAGGGCTGAGTTGGAACGCCAAAGGAGGCTTCATGCCATGGAAGTGCAGTCTGTAGAAGAAGCAAGGTTTGTGGAGATCCGGTAAAAACGCCGATACTTAACAATTATTCTTTGAAATCGAGGTGAATAGTGGCAAAATATTTACCGAGCCGCGAAGCGGCGAGGTAAATATTCTGCCACTATTCACCGAGATTGAGAAGAATAATTGTTTTAGTATATACACAGGAAGTGATCTCAACAACATTTTCAGAAGGAAACCATTAAAAATCGATTTAATTGATCTCTCAATTCATGCGTGGAAAACGTGCAAGCGGTACAAAGCATGCGCGAATTCGCGAAACGCATTATTCACTCGGTAGGGGGTGAATAATGCTCATTAGCCAGAGATAGCGAACCAATCAGATTTCTTAAAACACCAAGATCACTGAGTGTGTATATACTAATAAATTTTGTTCGTCTTTATACTGAAAAACACAACCAGGCGAATTACAATATATTGCCTAAGCACGTCAAGACTTATTACGCGCCTCGAGTATAAAAATTGCCTTTGATTCCACTAAACGTCTTCTTTTTTCCAGGAGTAAAGTCAAAGAATTGAACCAGAAACACACACAAGCGGAACAACAGAGGGCAACGGTAGAACTTGAGCTAACCAAAGAAATTGAAACACGGGAGAAAGAATTAAAAGTACAAAGAGAACAGGTCGATAAGTTGCGAGACGACATCGAGAAAATGAATCGAAAAGCAGGTAGGGAGTTGTCAGATTTGAAGAAAGAAATAAGACAACAGAAAGAGGAAGAACTTTTGCGTTTGAACGAGAACATGAAAACGATAATGGACTTTGAAGAAGAAAGGGACAAAACCAAATTACAAGTAATGAAGGAGCGCGAAGAATTGCAACAGAAATGGAGCGCAGAATCTCAAAAAATACAGTTTCAAAGGGACGAGTTACAGGAAAAGCAGCGAGAATATGAACAGAAGTACAACGCTCTCGAAGAGTCCAGGCGAGAAGCCATGTTGGAAATGGAGGAGTTTGAACTTGAGAAATCCAGAGCGCTGGAAGAAATTCGACGCCAAGAAAGCAAACTGGAGCAGTTAAGAACTGAAAGAGAAACAGCTCTTGATATTGCGAACAACGACGTTCACAAACGTCGCGAAGTTTTAGAGCTGGAGTTTTTGGAAGAGAAGGAAGTGTTGGAAAAGGAAAGAATTTACCTCGAAGATCGAATACATGGCTACGAGGCTGTCATGGACATTGCCGCTGACAATTTAGCGGAAAAACAGAACACGCTCGAAATGAGAACAAAAGAGGAAAACGCAAAAATTGAGGAAGCGAAACAGAAGCTAAGAGACATGGAAGAAAAATTAAGTCAAAGGATAAAAACTGCCGAGGATAATATTGCACAAAAGAAACGAGATTACCAACAAAAAGCCGAACAACAACGGGAAGAAATAGGCAAAACGAAAGAGGTAGTGAACTCGAAAGTAAAGGAACTAAATGAGCTCACGCAAAGACTTGAAAAATGCGCCGAAGAAGAACGATCACACATCGAGAAAGGTATAGAACGTACATCGGCCGTTGTAGCAATAGAGAAAACACGACTTGCGTCTCTCGAGGAAGATGAACAAAAGGCATCAGAGAATTTTGAGAAGCATATGGAAAGAGAACTAGCACTTTTTAACGAAGGTAAACAGAGGGAAAGAGAAGCGATTGAATTAGAAAGGTTGAATTTAGACAGTTTCGAGGACTTCAAGAGTCAAAACCTTGAAACTGAGGAATTAGAATTTAAGCAAGCGCAAGAACATTACAACCAAGCTAAGATGCTGTTAATCGAAACAAAAAGAGACTTTTCAGATCTGGAACAACGGCAGAGTAAGTTCTCCACCAAAGTAGAAGACGGACTTTTACGTATGTCTAAAGTTTTAGAAGGAGAGCTTGTATCGCAAAATAAACAGGACGACATGTATCTTTTAAGAGAACATAGAATCTCTTTGAAGGAAATCGACGTGGAAGGAAAAATGAAAGTTTCTGAAAAGCAAGAGGAGCTGACTGCGGAATCTGAAAAGCTTTTCACCTTGAAGAAGAATCTGGGTTTTGTGCTGGAGGAAACAGAAAAAGCACAAGAAAAAACCGAAGCAGATCTGCGCGAGATGCAAGGTCGGTTTGCACGCGACAGAGAGGAAGAACGGACAACTCGGGAAGCCATGGAAGAGAGTCTGAGAGATATCGAAGAGGAGGCGACGCTCTCACGAAGTCTTACGGAAAGAGAGATCGGATCTCCGACGACCGTGAGCTTGATACTAGCTCACGAGAAACAAAAGTGGGTACTTGTGTTTCAATATAAAGCCTCTGAATGATCCTGACCGACATGTGCCGCTAAACTGGTGCAGGAAAATTCAGTCGCATCAGAACTGCTGAATAAGCGATTAAGGACTCGCCCGAGAAACTTAGTTCCGTTTCGGGAAAAGTCCAGGGGGCGACAGAAAACAAACGGGGAGGGGAGGGGAGGGGAATCATTAGGCGCATTTTATTTCTATTTTCAATCATATTCATTACTGTGGATGCAAGGTTAGGAAACTAGTAAATTTGCCCCGTCTCAAGGACACACGATCTGATCACGTGCAAGTCCAATTTCCTAAGGGAAATGTGCTGTTTGTACCTCAAGAGAGGTCTAGTGATTTGAGTCACGTGATAGATATGTTGTGGTCAAGTCAGTTTCTTTGGTGTAGTCCTCCTAATTCATCAACTGAGATATTTTCTCATTTTGAATCCTCTGTTGGTAAGCTTGTTGCGGAGAACTTTGAGTTTTATTTGATGGGTGACTTTAACTGTAATTTGGCTTCTTGGCAACCTGATATCAGCACAGTGTGGTTAACCAATATCGTTGATATTCATAATCTTCACCAACCTATAGATAGTCCAACTCGCATTACTAACACACCTTCTACTCTGATTGATGTTACTTTCACAAATTGTCAGAATAATATTGTTTCCGCTGGTGTGTCCCATGTAAGCCTAAGTGACCATAGTCTCGTCTATGCATTCCGTAAGATCTCCATCAATTCACCTAAAAGCCATTCTACGTTAACTTTACGGTTAAATGTCGACTCCGCCAGGTTTGGCTATGACATTTCAACAAAAGATTGGGACAGGGTAAACAGTTTTGATGACCCAAACGTTATGTGGGCCATTTGGACTCACAAACAAACTCGGTGACCCCCATTTGTTATTATCGAATTGTAATCAGCATGATAAGATGCAACGTTTTGCAAATTTTAAAAAAATTCTGCGAAGAGGGTTCAGAGCGGCCTTAATTTTTCGAAATTTTCGGTCGTGGGTGTCTTTCTCCGCAGTTCAAATATATGATCTTTCATATATCATTTGCAACAGCCTAACGAGTCAGTGCCTCTCTCGCTCGTGTTTCTCTCTCTGTAGAATCAAAGCAGAAATGGAAGTGAAGCTAAAAGAAGTGGAGGATCACAAAAGTCGCGAGGTGGAGGAGATGAGGCTGGAGAAAGCAGAAATACTGACAAAACTAGACAAGGAAAAACAAGATCTGGAAAGACAGAAGGAAGAGCTTGAAGCGCTGATCCACAGGGAAAAGGTCGAACTGGACAAAGAACGCCAGGTATTAGAGAGGGAGAAGCTGGAGGAGATTGAAGGAGTCATTCGGGAAAAAGAAATGGAGATAGAGGATTTAAAAGAGAAAGCGCAGCATGAAATTGATGAGCTACGGGAAAGACTCGACGAAACAGAAAGGTAAACCTAAACATTTCACTTTCTATCCACGTGGAAATGTGAGATTCTCTATTCTCTCGTTGAATTGATAGCTCCCGAGTAAATCTCAGTCCAATACTTCAACAACAGACCCCAATAACTGAGAAACAAGATGGCCAAAACTGCCCTTCAAAGGTAGCCTGTTGCACTCGCTGCTGATTGGTTAAACCTCATCACGTGCGGTTAAAACAAACCTAAGCGTGAGGGAGAGGGTGGGGGGAGGTGCCCACAATGGAATCTAAAGAGGAAACAGATGATTCGAAACCCTCACTTCAATATTGTTCTGATTCTGTTGTGATGCCTTCACCAAAGTAAAGAGACATGTTGGAAAGTTTTTCAAGACGGTTAGATTTACTTTCTGATTGAACCTGTCTCCTGTTTAGATTGCACACAAATCTCCATTTATCTATTTAATTCAATCTTTTGGTATTTTTAGGGTGTCTTTTATATAGGGCTGACCTCGAGACCTCCCGCTGAGAAATGTTTTCTTTCTTTTCTTTAACTTTGGTTAATTATTCTACAGTTTATGTCTTGAACAAAGTTTTTGTGCGTGTTAGTGTGTGGCAATGCTTGCCAACAAGCTAACTAGCTGTGTGTATAGTTGGTTCAAAGATGGCTCATGTTGCAAAATTAACGAATTTATGCCTGTAGTGGTATTTCAACTACCATGAAAATTCGCAGTGCCAACCTTGTTCTGTCGAGATTAAGCGAGCGCGTATGCTGTATAAAATATCATCCTGTTGTTTTCTAACAGGGAAGTGGTTTTACTTCAAGAGAAGCTGTCAACGTTTAATTCTTTCATGGTAAGGAGTCTTGAATTTTACATTATTATATGGCTACAAAAGTACGCGCACTCTAATTGGCTGCTGAGCGGGCATTATTTTCTTGTAATGACCGGGCATTATGAAATTTTTTCTCGGCTCGACGGCTCTTTTGAGTTGTGAGTAAAAAACTATGTGCGCGTGGGCGAAAACAACAGAAAAGATGGACAAAGTACTACTATATTTTCAATAACGGAGAGAAAAACAAGCACACAGATACTTCTTTAGTATGAGCGACGAAGAAAGCCGTAGCGCGCGCAAGCGGATGTGGAAAATTACTTGCGGTGTTCAGTTTATTATATTCTTTTCAAGAATAGCTCTAAAAAGGTCATATAATAAATAACTTATTAACCTCGTCCGTTCGGTCATTACAGGGAAATCTCAGACCTCGGCCTTAATTTATTGACCTCGCTATCGCTCGGTCAATACATCAAGGACTCGGTCTGAGATTTCCCTGTAATGACCTCACTCTCGGTTAATAAGTAGTATATCCTGACCTCTCACTTGATCAATAACCCATGTATATTTCTCGACAGTTATTGTTACCTTCGTTGACAGCGGTATATTAGAATCTTATGATTATATTCTTGCTCGATCTTTAGGTTCCTAACGGTCATAATGAAGACGAACTTGCTGATGGAGAAGTGATGAACTACATGTGTCGAGATGACGAGGTATCTGACTTGAAAATTACTTGAAATGTTTTGTATATGGTGTGTTAAATCACAAGGTTTTAATAACATCTCTGATTGCACTACTGTTGTCCTTCAGAGTGAATTCTACGGAAGTAATTTAAGTCTGACGGATTCAGTGACGCCGCCCGTCATCACTCCACCCCCAACCCCTGTGAACCGGTTCCTGGCGTCCGTGAGTTCTCACAAACGAAACCAGATCCACGTGTGCATCCCGCGGTACATCTTACGAGGCCTGGGTCGAGATTCATATCACGTGTTTGAAGTGAAGGTGAGTGTATTGACGGACAGCGGTTGCTGTAAGTTCTGACAGTAAAGAAAGCCCTTTTCCTTGCGTTCGAGACTATCAGGCGTAGAAACCAAGAGCGAATAATATAATTGTTGTAGTATAAATCTACTAGTCGTTCAAAACTTTATCGAAATCCGCTTCACAGACACTTCGAAAACGCCAAGAAGCGGCCACCATTTTGTCAACATCGCACACTGCTACGCCACTCACTACCTGCAACAGAATAGATGGGAGTAGCGTAGCCAATAAGAGAACGGCGTTCGTGATAGAAAGCCACCAGTGAGGGCACACTTAGGCTCGATTTCTGTCGCTCTCTCGTGTTGAGTTCGGGGGAGGAGTGCGGGCTCCCATCGCGAACTGCCATTGGTAATCGAGCGTTAAGCACCCTAGAGCCTATTGAAAGTGGTTTACAGTTGGCGCCCAAACGGGAGCATCGAACTTGATCTTTCGTCTAGCCGTTTTCTTGTTAGGTCAGGCCTTAACGGTTAGAAAAGATACTGCTTGACCGAACAAAAAGAATTGTTTTAAGTCGTCAAATTACTTTTGAAAGTCTAATGAGTGGTGTCTCTGTTCCATTTTAGAGCACTGTTGGTGCAGATTCGTGGTCAGTATACCGCAGATATCGCATGTTCCGAGAGCTGCACAAGACAATGAGGAAGAATTACTACGAGGTATTTCTGAAAAAATTGATTCTTCTTCAATTTATGTATACTATCCTAGCTTTTTTTTAGCTTAGCAGCGTAACGGAGGCCTCACTCTATCAACTGATTTGGTTTGTTTCTGCTCCTGACTTGCGTATTTTTCCATTCGTTGTTTTACAGGTTGGCAGTTTAGACTTTCCTAACCGCCGTTTTTTCGGTAACAGAGCAGAAGAGTTTGTGAGAGCTCGGAGAGCGCAATTGGAGGTCTGATATGAAGTCGTATTTACTTTAGAGTGCGTGTATTCAGTCGAGTGTCGTAAATCTAAAACCAAACCAATTATTTACCAATTAGACTACTCAGCCAATCTCAAACCGTAAAACCAAAGTAATTGCCTGATTGTTCTCGATGCTAAATTGAAAACCGCTCTTTAAGGCGTACGATCTAGTAGGCTGCTTGCTCATAGAGCTTTAGAGATTGTTACGTGAACCGTTTCGTTTTTCCAAGACGTTTGATACAGAACTGTATAACATAAAAACTCAGGGAAAGTAATGTTTCTTTGAGAAAATAACAGGGGTCTCCCTAGCCTGCGTTGCAGCCGGACGTGTCACAAAATCCCCGGTAGACGGCGGTTTAGACTGTCTGCGTTGCAGGGTATCCCTTAATAGTTAGATTCCATAAATGTCAAAATTTGAAAAAAATTTTAGTGCCAGTGTGTTTCTTTTTTTTTGTGGCGCACCGTTTAAATTATCTTTTCGAATTGTTATTTCGTAAAATAGAGTACAGCACAGTAATACTTCGTTTTTATTCTGTCAACTTAACCCGGATTGTTTTTTTTTGTTACAGACGTACCTTCAGTCATTCATTGGATTGTGCTCCAGAATTCGAGATTGCCCCATATCATCCGTGACAGGCCGGCCCCTCACTAAACGGGACCTGTGTGACTTCGCACCTTTTTTCAAACAAGGCATCTTTGAACAAACCAAACACTACTCTGGGTAGTTATAGAAAAACCAATATAAAAATGTTATAATAGTGGCTTAGCGGTCATTCGTAGAAATTTAACTTTCACTTCCTGTTTTCTTTGCCTCAATATTTTTAAGAGCATGGAGCGAAAATGTGCAAAACTTTTGTCAGGAATCGTTACAACGAAGCAGGGTTAACAAAAATTACGAGCCCATCAACTGGGTATTGTGTATGTACTGCGTAAAACGCTTATGTTTTTATTGACAGTGTTATCTTTTTGCACGAAAGTGTACGATTTCAGAAAATTGACACTCCTACACCCGGCAATTTTGTCAGGAACTGTGTGCGGGCAGCGCATTCGGCCGCTGTGGGGTACTGGTAACGACCAGCTGACGTCGAGGCTTTCAGATTGGTCAATTGATCGATAATAAATCGTTAACTTTTGGATTCTACCGTGAAGATTTGCTGTAAACGAGAGCTTCTTACCCGACTGATTTTAACAACAACGAGAAAAAAAATTGTACGTACAGAGTTGAACCTACTTGAAAAAGAATTGATTATTGTTTCAAGTTTATAAAATGAACTCGGGCGCAAAGGAATACAAAACTTACAAATAGTTGGGATTATCAAGAAAATATCCGGGATTAACTTTTCCAGAATTTGACGCCTTTTGGTGAATGCAGCTGATCTTGTGATGTATAATTTTTTCAGTTGGTGAGGTTTTGAGGTGAAAATTTTCTTTAGGATGAGGTTTTTGTTCTCTAAGGGCAATTTTTGCTTAATGCCCAAAGAGTATCGATGTAAACATTTTTTTTGTACATTTTCATAATTTAGCTCGATACGTTGATATAATGACGCAACACAGCTGTTTGTGTGACATGTAAAAGTTTGTCACGCAAGGTAGGTAACGGTGTACTTGTTCTCTCCCTAGGAAAGTTAGAAGTGGTAGTTTTTATATTGTCAATTGTTCGAGCGTGCATGATGAAAAGGACGTTTTCATTAGCAGTAATTCCTTTCATAAAATATATACAGGTATCGATGGATTTTTGAAATTCTATTTATGTGAATTCCTAGTAGACTTCAAATATTTTGCTTATTTAAATTATTGGCTTCCAATAGTCACTTGATAATCAAATTGTGGAAAAAAACATGGAATTCATTATGCAGTGCATGAATTTAAAAATAAAATTGTGGAATATAAAAATGATAGTAGGTAGGTGGTAAATTTTCAAGTGTAGATTGAATATCTTTTACGTATCGCTGTATAGAAAACTTTGTAGATAATGACGTGTCCATGTCAATACAAGATATGAGATATCCAGTATATTTCCCTTAGATTTATAAAGTGGATACTTTATGGCTGCTAACTCTAACTAATAAAATGAATTTTTCGCCAGTGTTGGTTAGTTTCACCTTCTGGGTTGCCTACTACGCATAACTGTAACTGCAGGCTCAAGGTACAAGAACACAGAGAGGATGGCGCTCTCCCGGGGGGAGACTTGCCATATAGAATGACGGGGATGCTCGTGGGGAATTTTGAAAAGAACCCGTAATTGGTACCAAACCCTAACATGCGAAAGCTCCTGCTGTGGATCTTTTGAGGCCTAACACCCCGAGAGGTGCAAAACTGTCAAGGCTGTCAATAAGATACTTCTGCACTTTTGGGCAACTATTCCAGACAGACCAAATTGAGCCTCCCTGGGACATCGGCCTCGGACACCGTTACGCCATATGTGAACATTTACCAGGTATTGACCGCCGGCTTGAGCTGAACTCAGTTCGCAGGCAAAACGGCAGTTGTCGGCGATGAATTTATTTTATATGAACATCGTCTGCAGACGCAATGTATGATGTAAACAACTCGATCCCATATTTAAAGATGTAATGGTTGAAAATTCGATTTGCATTTCGCGCCAATTTGACTGCACGTCGGCGATCCATCGCAGATGTGCTGGGGACCCATCGGAACAGTTGCAACCGGCGACCACGTCGTAGGTAGACCGGTGGGATATGAGAACCAGGCTTTTATGAAGCACTCGCTAAACATTTCTAAGTTTTACGCATTATATTTGTCCGCATTGGTTTTCCTGTGAATAAAGGGGGTAAGTTTCTAAAGAAAATGTAACGCTGCGTCGGTGGGGAGTATTAGACAAAGGTTCTTTGGTAGGGTAATAAAAAACAACTTGTAGAAAATATGGAAAGCAACATGGAGATTTTGGAGCAACTTTCGAGCAACTTTTTGATTTAAAAAAAGTCTTTGTAATCCCTTCATATTCTTGGCAGTTAACTGTTTGATCTTTTCCAAAATTGCTTTTTTTAGAAGATGCCTTCAAGAGAATGCGTAAAATAATATTTCAGAGCCTGACAATTTCATAATTGTCTGGGGTAGCATGCCCCCAGACCTCCCTAGTGGCTTGTCCCTTCGGCACTCCAATCAGTGTCAGCTGCGTACTTCATGAAACAAACCTTCTGCTGCCGGAGATGATGCAAATTATAATAAACAAGACAAACAAAAAGCACCTTTAATCTGTTTCTAAATCTCGTTCCTGAGCCAGTATGTGGATCGACAGAGACCTACAACTACTCCTATAGCTCTAATAATTAAAACCAGTACACTTCTTCTTCCTAGTAATTTCAATGAAGCTGTGACTTTTTATAATAATAAATTCCTTGATGCCATTGTTATTTTTTCCATGCGTTCAAGATATTTAAATAGTGCTCAGAAGTGCACTTCACCCTCGGTGTGCCAATCACAGTAACTATTAAGCTATTGAACAAAAACAGTTTTCTCAATTAATATAACGATCGGAATGAGCAATATTATGGAGCAGTATTATTATTATATTATTATTGTTTTGCATAATGCACATACTTTCATTGAAAGGCTAGTAGTTTATAAAGAAGTTAATAACTGCGTGCTTAATCTCGTGCTTTTACATATTTCGCATATTTTGAAAACAATAAATAGGGTTGCGCCTCGCTTCACGAGGTCAGAGAGAACAGAAGGCAACCAGAATTGTAAGTAGTTATAGTTTTACTTATTTTATCGTACATTTTGCAATTCATCTAGTTAATTTTATCTGTAAAAATTGTAACCAATATATATTCTTTTTTTCCTTTGTAGTTTGACAACGTAACTTAATAAACTCAGAGTTGTTTAAAAATCTGTTTGCTCAGTTGACGTCTCTCCGAAGGGATAGTCATATATCCAATTCAGTCAAAAATTCTGTTCAAGAAAGGAGCAGACGACGACGGCACAAACTCAAGAATCCAATGGTTCAAGTCCAAAGCCCACGAACGGCCCAGAGAACGACACAAGCTCGCGACAAAAGGCAGTGAAAGCTCAGGACAACAAAGAATCAAGCAGCATCAGAGGACAGTCGAGTTTGTCAACCAAAACGAAGGTAAAAGAATATTCCTTATTTGTTCAACGAAACAAGGAACAAACGGAGCAATTCAGTCGAAGACAAGTTCAGGAGATACATTAACTGTCAACGCTGGAGAATCCGACAAGCAACTAAAAGTGTGAAAACTGTCGAACTTGAAATATGTGTGAAAGTATCATTGTAGACTCGAAGAAAATACCAGTTTACATGTAATTTCAATAATTTTTTTGAACTTTGATTCCCTACGATAAATGAACGTGAACAATAGTTAAGATATTTTTGCATTATCCATTAGAAGTAATCGGCGTGATAGCAAATAAGTTATATAAGTATATAGTACAACGTACTGCACTGTTAGTAAGCATAAGCAACTTAGTCGTCAGATAGTAGTGGTGAAAAATGCCTCCTAAAGTTGACGTAGGAACGCTAATTGCAAAAAGAGACAGTACAATAGGTTCGTTATACGACCTTCTCGAAGAATTTAACGTGCTTTTCGAGGTCCAACCAATGATTAATATACTCGAAAACGTTTACAAAGAAGTGGAAATTAAGTATAGAAGCGTTAAAAAGCAACAAGAAGCAATTGCGGACAAGTTGTGTGAAGTTAGCACAGAAGGTTCCGAGGAATTATGGAAAGTTAATCAAGAGCTCGGAAAAAAAGCCAAGGTTGATTTTCTACATTGTAGTGAAAAATTCGCAACTTATCAAAAAGCGTGCAGCGTTAAAAAATCGTCCGTCGAACACAATGCACTTGATGTTATGGCAGAAGCAGTGACAAAAATGGCCGAAGTGTTAGGCTCACAAAAGAACGTTAATCAAGGACTTGAGAAATTATCAGTTCCGACATGGGATGGCAATAGAAAAACTTATGCCATTTGGAAACGCGAATTCAAATATTGGATGGCCAAATACAAACAAGACGATGACGAACAACTTCAGCGTCTCAGAAAAGCGCTCCCAAAAAACTCCTTTTGGTCCGATCAAGTTAAGCCGAGTACGACAATAGAGCAGGCGTGGAAAATTCTAGACTCGGAATTTGGTGATGAAAGAAAATTAATGGACGCGTTGCTGAACGAAATTACTAATCTCAGACCTGTCAAAAGCGACTCATTCTCGCTTTCTCGTTACGCATCAAGAATCCAAAGCTTCGTAAATAACATGGAACAAAACGGTTGTCCTGTGACAAGTTCCTCTGAGGCTCCCTTTGTTATGTCACAATTACTGTCCAAATTAGATGGCAAAGACAGTGTTGAATTTGGCCGCGAAATGCAACGTACTGGTAAAGGAGAAAACGTGTCAAACCTGATTGATTGGCTGTTGAATGAAGCAAGCCTACGATCGCGCATCAAAAGGGAAACTAATTATCACCGAAGTAATTCAGGCGTCCGTTCCGACAATCACGCCAACGACGGTGACACAAATACCGATGAGAAATGCCCGCTTCAATGTGGATTAAGACACCTACTTTCAGCATGTCCTATTTACCAAAAGGCAGATGTAAACCGAAGATGGGAAATCGTAAAACAAAACAATCGTTGCAGAAAATGCCTACGAGCTCATCACACAAACAGTTGTAAAAAACCTGATGGCACTACTTGCAACAAATGCACCCGACGTCATCACCGATCCTTACATAACGAAGGCATGTCAACGCTAACAGAGCCCAGACAAGATAATGAAGATGCGTCAGCTTCAAATGCAAGCCAAGAAGCCTCTAATTACAATATTCAAGGAAAACGAAGCGTTCTCGCTATTTGCCCTGTCCAAACGGTGAAGATAAAAGACAAAGACGGGAATTACATCGAAGTATTAGCTATGCTCGATAGTGGTTCGAACACAAGCTTCATCTCAAAGAACGTTGCAAGGAAACTTGGGATCCGTGGTTACAAAACACATCTCACGATGAACCTCGCAGGAGGTCAAAAGAGGTCAGAAGAATCGGAGCTCATCGATCTAGCTGTTTCCTCGACTCTGGAACAAAGCGTCCAGAAATCTATGCAAGCCTATGCCATTAACAAGCCATGCAGTTCAGCGAGAACAGTTTCAAGAACAGCATTAGAAAGTTACCCTCATTTAAAACCAATCATAAACAATTTGCATTTATCAGGCGGAACAGTGGATTTGTTGATTGGTACAGATTTTGCAGACGCTTTCAATGACATGCACGTGATCTCAGAAAACAGCGGAGAGCCGATAGCTAAACGAAATTGCTTCGGGTGGTACGTCATCGGAACACTTGCCGGTCAAATAAATCAGCAGCCGACAAGAATTAGTTCAGTGGATGTTGGAACAGTCAGCGTGCTAGAAGACATGAAGAAACTTCTCACACAAGATTTGATGGGAGTGAGACCAACCGAACTCTGTACGTGTAGAGATAGCGATCTCCAGGAGAACAAGTTTATCAAATCCATTTCGGAGTCCACCAAAATTGTAGATGGAAGAGTACAGGTTCGAATGCCCTGGAGAGAAAATGGACCTCCAAATGAATCTAACTACGACGCTGCTTACAAGAGAATGATTTCCTCAGAAAAGTCCTTCAAGAAAAAGGATTGTACCGAAACAATCGACTCTGAAGTACAAAAGCTGGTAGAACAAGACTTCATCACAGAAATACCCCCTTCAGACGTGAATCACAATCAGCCAGAATGGTATCTTCCTTTACAAGTGATATTCACGCCCGAGCGAACAACCCAAGTCAGACTAGTGTCTGATGCAAGTGCGAAAGGCCCAAACGGAAAATCCCTCAATGACTACCTGGAAAAGGGACCGAACTACATCAACAGCTTATTAAACGTGTTAATGGCTTGGCGTTATGATAAAGTAGCATACACCGGAGACGTCCGAAAGATGTTCAACCAAATATTGATCCACCCAGAAGACCAAGTCTTTCATCGTTTCCTATGGAGACCAAATGAAAATGAGATGCCTAAAGTTTATCAGTGGAGAAGATTGAACTTCGGAGATAAACCGGCCCCAGACATCGCTGCTGGAGCTATCAACACTTTGGCAAAAGCTGCTCAAGATCGGTTCCCAGAAGCTGCTGAAGAACTCCGTAAACATGTCTATGTCGATGACATTGGAGGATCTAAAGAAAACGAAGAAAGAAGCAGGCGAATCACAAACGAGATAGATTCCATACTTGCCACAGGCTGCTTTCAAGTCAAAGAGTGGAACTCGAATAACCAGAACATTGATCATTCAGATCAAACTGTTGTGGATTTTCTCGGTCACAAGTGGAACAAAGCCAAAGATACATTTTCCTTCAAAAAGAATGAAATTGCTTCAAGTGAGAGCCCAATCACGAAGAGAAATTGCCTTGCATATCTTGCACAACTATGGGATCCTATAGGACTCGTAACACCAACGACCATTGAGCTCAGAATTGATCTACAAGAACTGTGGAGCACAGGTTACTCATGGGACGACATCCTTCCAGAGGTAATCCAGTCAAGATGGAAGATGAATGCTCAAGTACTTAACCAACTACTCAAGTATGAATTCAGTAGAAAGCTTAAACCTGACGATGCAGTTGAATTACCAGAAATCCATGGATTTTGCGACGCGGGAGAGAAAGCTTATGGCTCAGTCCTGTTCCTAAGATGGAAGCTTGCCAATGGAACCTATACATGTACGCCAATCCTGGTTAAAGCATTTGTGTCTCCATTAAAGAAGAAGTCAACACCTCGTCTAGAACTCATGGGATGTCTCTCACTCGCAAGAGTTTACAAGACATGCGAAGAAGCATTAGAATTCGCCGGAATCAGCAACTGTAAAAGAATGTTCTGGATAGATTCCCAGATAGTGTTGTCATGGTTAAAAACCTGCCCTAGAAAGTTCAAGCCATTCGTCTCCGTTCGAGTAGCTGAAATTCAGGAAACGATTGACCCAGACGAATTCCATTTCATTAAATCAAGCCACAACCCAGCTGATGCCTTAACCAAAGGGATTACGCCAGAAGCCCTGGAAGACTGGTTAAAAGGCCCCAAATTCTTGAGGAAGCCAGAAGAAGAGTGGCCCGCCTTCAAAGAAAGCTCACTAAAGAATGAGGAAAAGAGGTCATCAGAGACGAAATGTGTTCATATGACAGCAACAGAGAGCTTCGACGAATTTGTTCAGGATCCAGCTAGCCAAACACGAGCAGCTGAAAACCCTATCATGGAACATTTGATGAAATCGTGTTCAACGTTCAGAAAAGCCAGGAAAACTATGGCCTATGTTTTGAGGTTTATTGGCAACACAAGAACAAAAGAAAAAAATCGAGAAGTAATATCACCAAAAGAATTATCAGAAGCAGAGCTTTGGCTATTCAAATGGAGCCAACAAACCCTCGACAAAGACAAGCTAGACAAAAAGTTGATTCCTTCAGAAGACGAGCGAGGATTATTGCGTGCACACGGAAGGCTGGAAAATATTAGATCTCTACCAAATGAGTTACGCAACCCAATTATTCTCCCGAAAGGACATCAACTTGTTCACCTTCTTCTCGTCCACCTTCACGAAAAACGAGCTCACTGCGGCAGCAAAAGCCTCGTTTACGAATCCAGACGACGTTTTTGGATCATAGGCGTACGTCACATGGCAAAGCATCTTACGGCAAAATGTGTGATCTGCAAGAAGCTAAGAAGAAAGCCATTAGAGCAACTTATGGGCCAGCTCCCTAAGCTAAGAGTCGCAGTGGGGTTCCCAGCATTTAGCAACACGGCAATCGACATGTTTGGACCACTACAGATCAGAGTTGGTCGGAAAACAGCAAAGGAAGCACATGCAATTATCTTTACCTGTATGACTACAAGAGCAGTTCACCTAGAGTTAGTAACCGACCGAAGCACAAATACCTTCCTCATGGCCTTCAGACGATTTACGTCCTTAAGAGGAAATCCAAATAACTGTTGGTCAGACTGTGGAACGAATTTCATTGGAGCTCAACACTATTTAAAAGAAATCACGCAAGAATGGGACATCCCAAAAATTCAGAGTGCTCTTTGTGAAGAATTTTCTTGTACGTTTCACTGGAACTGGAATGTTCCAAGGGCCAGCCATCAAAATGGTATCGTAGAAAGTCTTATCAAATCCGTACGAAGAGCACTGGAAGTTTCATCTAAGACCCAGGTCCTCACAGAAGAACAATGGAGAACCTTTCTTGCACAAGTCACCTGCCTCGTAAATCAGCGACCACTTTATCCCAGTTCGAATGGTATTTGGGAAGGTCCACCTGTCACGCCCAACGACCTTTTGATCGGAAATCATTTTCCACCTCCTGTGCCAGAAGAGCAATCAAAGGTGAATCCAAGGGATCTCGTTAGGAGCACAGAAAAGCGTGTACAAGAATTTTGGTACTGTTGGCTAAAGTACTTCGCACCAGACCTGCTACCCAGAAACAAATGGTACCGAAGGAGAGAGAACCTGAGAGAAGGAGATCTTGTTTTGGAGATGGAACCTACCCCCAGAAGAACATGGAAGATGGCAGTTGTACTCGAAACATTTCCTGGCGACGATGGACTCGTGAGAAAAGCAAAGATAAAAACGGCAAACGCAGTCTACGACAGACCCATTCACAAATTATGCCTAATTGCTACCAAAGAGGAACTAGATAATCCAATTTAAGTAAATCAACACGTCAAATTCATTAAGCTGCTCAATATAATTAATAGAAATTTAATTATACCTCCGCACTGGGGGGAAGTGTTTTGCATAATGCACATACTTTCATTGAAAGGCTAGTAGTTTATAAAGAAGTTAATAACTGCGTGCTTAATCTCGTGCTTTTACATATTTCGCATATTTTGAAAACAATAAATAGGGTTGCGCCTCGCTTCACGAGGTCAGAGAGAACAGAAGGCAACCAGAATTGTAAGTAGTTATAGTTTTACTTATTTTATCGTACATTTTGCAATTCATCTAGTTAATTTTATCTGTAAAAATTGTAACCAATATATATTCTTTTTTTCCTTTGTAGTTTGACAACGTAACTTAATAAACTCAGAGTTGTTTAAAAATCTGTTTGCTCAGTTGACGTCTCTCCGAAGGGATAGTCATATATCCAATTCAATTATTCCATTCCTTACTGCTTCCAGAGGAGGATCATGAAATGTACTTATGCAAAAAATGAGCTTAAAAAATAGAAAGAAATGTTTGTTTCAGCGCAATTTAGAAGCATATTTCAAATAAATAGAAGTATACTGATTACTCTATAACTGAATAATCATGTCTACAATAGTATTATCAAACCTTACTACAAAATATTCTCCCCCTTTTAAGTTAAATATTACCTTGTAATGAAATATTAAATAATAGCACTGCTAGAAAAAAATATCCATCTCCCCAGTGGTTAAAGGTTCATCCACCTGGAAATTCTGATCAATGTTCGTATCCTCCTCCTAACATTCTGGCAGTTTCCCTTTCAAATTTTTAACAATTTACCCTTTTATGGGCGAGTATCGATATTTTTTGGAACTGCTACCTAAGTGAAGCAATCTAAATTTGGTGGAGTGGAAGATATGTCTGGGATAAAAAATCCCATAACAACCTCAGGGGGTGGGTACAGCTACATGTAGGCCACTGTATACGACCCTTATACAGTGAAACCTGTATTAAGCGGACACCGTTGGGACCCTCACTAGTGTGCGCTTAATAAAGGGTGTCCGCTCTAAACAGGTTCAGCAATAATAGTTAATTATTAACCCTTTTGTAACACAGTGTAATGTCAGACTGCTCATAGCATAATGTCCAGACAGTCAATGCATCAATCTGGAATAATCTACTTAGCTTCAAAACGACATCGCTAAACAATGTTAACGGTTTCTGAGCTCTGCTTTTAGAAGTGAAAAGCCCTTGAAGTGTCCGCTTATTGCAGGTTTTGTGCAACAACGCAGGTTTATTTTACAGTAAATGTGGGAAGAAAATTTCGGGACTCAAGCTGGTGTCCACTTAATAGAGGGTGTCCGCTTAATATGGGGTCCGCTTAATACAGGTTCCACTGTAGTCACCTAATGCACACCTAGTTTCTAGGCCTCCTAATTTTCATTGCTCCAGGAGCAGTCAATCCCTTTGACGTCACCTAAGGGACAGATCATTATTTATCACCTGGGGGAGTCGGAGGACTTGGGGGGGGGGAATTATTTGATTTTAGGATAACAGAAGGGGGGATTAGTCATAACTGAGAGCCTAAAAGGGGGGACCGCTATATGTCACATACCCGTACAGACTTGGTCGACAGCTATTTTGTCACTCTAAAAAAGTAACTTTGCAGTTTCCAAGCACTTGGGATGGCTAGATTGACATCTGACATATCAAATGACATCAGTCACATGGTTCTCAGTAGAACGGCAAAATTCCACCAGAATTTGCACACATATAACAAAAAATAAAGACATTTCAAGAAGAAAATAGTATTTAAAAACAGCGCTTCTTGCTAGGTCTAAATTTGATTATAAACAATTTATTTCCATAACAGTTCCCCCTCCCCCAAATGCATGAAATCGCATCTCTGGCAACCTATAATTTCAAAATTTTACGGGGGCATACCCCTGGACCTCCTAGGTTTTCTTGGCCCTTTGGGCGGTGCTTCAAGCAGCCTGTTATGTTTTATTGCACACCTGTGAAAACTTCTGCTAAGAACCCTGAACAGATATTGGGATCCAGACTAGAAAAAGACACGGATCAAGACATAGCACCATGGCGGCTTCATTACACTGTAAGCACATCATAGTTAGAAATATTACTTTACTTATGTGACCGTTAAAAAGCACTAAATATACACAAAAGGTGAATATGTGTGCAGAGACATGGGGGAGATCACGACATTTATAACTAGTTATGAGGTGGATCACTTCAATAAAATAACATTTAAGGGGGGGATCAGCTAAATGCTACTGTCTTTAGCTGAAAATTCTCTGGCCCCCCACCACCAAATTTCCTCCCAATGCGGAAGTGACTGTCATCCCCGTATCTTGCATGGCCTAAAAAGACGCTGTCCCAGAATGTGCCATCCAGAGGAACAACTCCATGGTCCTTCAGGATCGACGAAACCCGACTACAGCTTCTATAATCCTAATGATTATCACCAGTACACTTCTTTGTCCAAATGGATCTACCATAACTGGCAAGCAGATGTTACATAAAGTTGCTAACGTTCTACTTTGAGCATATGTTGGAGTGAGTTGCTACTTTTGTTATGAACCTAAAATCTTCTTTGTGAAAACGCTCCATATAAAAAGATAACAAAAGTGACTTTTTGACCCATCACTGACCCAAGCACAAAATGTACTATAATGTATACCTTAGTGTAAAAAAAAATGAATAGTTATTGAAAGATAAACTTTCGCTTCAATCCCAGAAGACTTGGAGAAAAATAAGCTTGTGAAATTCATCGGTTGCTGTAGTTTTCACGCAGTTTTACATCGGCTTGTGTGCTTAATTTGCTGAGCTTTATGTTTGCTTGTGCAGTGTCCATATTTGGTGATGTGAATGCGGTATGGATGTGCCAATGCAAAACTCTGTAATGGAGTTTGAGGCGACAACTTTGTAGCCGGCTAGGTTTTCCAAACCGTTTAGCACATAATGAGGGGGCCGCAAAATAGAGTACACGCACCAGGGACTACCTTGACCAGCTTGAACACCTTCCGCACGGTAAGTCGTTATGTCACAACGACTTGCGCCCAGACGTGCCATTGCAGCTTGAATAATCTCGAGCCCGTCTTGCTCGTCAAAGTCAGCATAGTAATCAATGAGCGTTGCTTTCCGTGGAAAACCTTCTTCTTGCGCTGGCCTTATGACACTACGTACTGTGATATACGGCATGGTGTCTCACGCACTGTCATTCGTCTTACGCGGACAACGATTTGAAGACTGTGTGATCTGACATCTCGCGACCAATTCCTTCAAGACCTGATTTTTTTGGGCGGGGGGGGGGGGGGAGGGTGGTGGGTACCAAACATAGCATTACACGGTGATGATCTGGCCCGAGAAGCAAGCCCTGACCCAAGTGCCCTGACCCCTTTAATAGACCTTAGTAGATTATTTTACCTTAATAGACTATTTTACCGGCTTAATAGACTATTTTACCTTAATAGACTATTTTAAAGAAGAAATGTAGCTCTTTTATGTACCCCCCCCCTCCCTCCGCCACCAACCCGGGTGTCCCTATCATGACATCAACTTCCTCTTTTTCTAAGAATTAGCAAAACAACTGTATAAACTTCCTGCCGTTTTTCGGAGAATCTCAGGTCATTATCGTTGACCATTAACAAATGCTTGTCCAAGCATAGCCCCAATCAAAACCCTCTGAGTAAATATAACCGGATTATCAACCATTTATAGTGCTTATGAGGCGAAAAATAATTGGCTTTTCAAAAGAGACTGGAAGAATGGCGTTTTCTTCTTTGGAATATCTTCTCAGTTCGTTTTAGACACATTCCCGTTTTCGTATTATGCAAACAAGGAACACTGAATCAAAAATTGCTGATTGCTGAACGTCTTGTGATCCAGTGAGCGAGAAAGCCCGAAAGATTCTTTATGCTCGCGCCATACACACATCCGCCGAACTGTGAAGCTATTCTTAAGCAGCCACAGTCCGTTCAGTCAAGCTCTGATGCAATAAAGACATGTATGCAAGCACTTTAAGATGCAAAATCAAAATACGACAGTGTCATGGTCTATCTATCAACGATACAATAACAAAATATTCTAGTCGATGCGATGCATCATTTTTATTACCTTAGTTTGTAGCGCTATGGCAAAGACTAAAAGTTTTTATAAGATTATAGTTCCAATTTGCGAATACACTATGTGGAAATAAACAAGTCTACATACAGTCCCTCTCGATTTTGTCTTGTATTTTGAGCTTGAAGATATGAATTTTATTACAATATTTTACTCAGACGCTGTGCTTGTTCGTAAAAATATTGTTTTTCCCACTCGAAAATAAAATTGATATCCTCGCGCCTCCGAGTATTAGCTAAAGAATCACAGTACGCTGCTTCAGCTCCTGCGTGAACGGTCCACAAGCATTCTGGGTTGCATCCGTTTGAGGCGTACCTTCAGACGGTTTGTTTGTGCAGTGTCCATATGCAAGTATCTCCAATGGTGTTTGTTCCAACAACCTTGTAGCCATGTTGGTTCAAAAATTCGAGTACTGCAAGAGGAGGTAACTGGACCTTGTAATTATAGGAGAACCCGTGCAGCGACCCCATACCAATAATATCGTCAGTATCAAGTGCCCCGACCGACTCTGGCGGATAATAACCCGTTTGCTGAGTACTTTCTGCCATTAACATCTGCGTAAGTTGAGTGCCAAGAAGGTCGGCTGTATTACTCTCGGCATAGTAATCAATGAACGTTGGTCCTTGAAAATTAACTCTCCGCGGAACTCCCCTGAAGGTGCCTGTGCTGCTTACTGAGATATAATTCATGGTGCTTTTCGAAATCTCAAATGTTCCTCTTAGAGTGAGATTACTAGTCGCAATTTCAACGGTTCGAAGACAGCGTTGAAGAGAGCGTCGTCCTTTTCTTACTCGGAATTTATAGTCACCCTTCCACTCAGACTTCCTGTGGTTTTTCTCAGAAACACATCCTTTGCCTTTATATTACCGCTGGTCAGGAAACCTTGTCACAGGATTGGTAGCCTGCAGAACAGGCGGATTAGGGGGGCCGGCGCGCGCGCGTGAAGCGCGAGAACGCACGCAAAGCGCGAGGCGAGAAAGCGCTCCTTCCCTCGCACGCAACTCGCGCTTCGCGCTCGCCTCGCTTTCGTCTATGTTCACCTGAAATACGCAACTGAAAAATTACGCCTGTTCTGCAGGCTACAGGATTGGTAAAAAGCAAAGCCATGAAATATTCATCATCTTCCAATAAAATACACTGAATTTTGTCATTTTAGGTTGTATTTTTGCCATTTTTTCTTAGGATACTCCGCCCCCGCCAACTCTTAACAGGTCAGCTCAATGAAGTTACGGATTGTTTACCATTAAACCTCAAATTCAGGCAGTTAAAAAGGAACGCCTTGGAATTCTGGCGAAATGTCCCTAGCCGTTCAGTGCATGATTTTTGCAAGACATTTGCCAAACCGTCAATCAACCGGTTTCCCCGTGTAAATGATAAACAACTATTCGTACAACTAAGTTATATAGTTGTCGAATGTTTTGTGTCCAATATACATGGCTGTGTCCTTAGCATTTCGTTTTGCTTTTTGTCAGTTCCGTTTACTTTTAACACTAAAAGAGCGGCAAGTTAGTAGAGGTGTCCCGTAAATAGAAGTAACAGATACAAAGATTCATCATCGTCCTCATTACACCTCAGGGGGGTGTGTAAAGATTACATGGACAAAAATAACCAAATGAGGTAAAATAAAGTATGTTTTCCCTAAACTGAGGCCGGGAGAGATATCCTAAAGTAGAATTTCCACGGCTTTACCACCACCTCAAGGCATCGACGGAACTCTTTTACAAATCTAAAAACCAGCTAAGTAAACAGTTCTAATGACGACTTTCACAATCACAGATAGACGATTCTTCTGGAGGAAGAGTCACTTTCACAAGTAATGCATGAAACAATGGTGGATTTTGCAGAGCTGCACGTGCAGTTTGATTTCACAGAAACTGCTTCGATGTTGCACTATGTGAAGTGCATAGGTGAAAAAGTTGCAGGCCCGTGTGCTCTTCTACTAATACTTGGTTCATCAAAAATTGCGAACATAGCTTAGAAACACAAACACCTGGTTTCGCGAACTCTGTTCAGTGATTATTATACATTGGCAAAAAGTTTCAGTTTAAAATTCCATACAAACTTTAAAGCTAAAAAAGTCGTTTATTATGTTTGGTGTCATGTTGCCATCCCTTGACATTCATGAAAATTACTCGCTGTCACACAACGCTACGCTCCCTCCTGAACTACTAGATCGAGATGTTGCGTTACAAAGACATGGCTACAAGACATTGAACAAGCATACTGTTACAGAATTACATAAAAGGCTGTAGGCGCAGCTTCAAAGTGAGTCTACAATATAAAAATCCACCAGGACGAGAACTGTTCAAATTACCGCTCCATGTGCTCGTTTACTGCATTGTCTTTTGCTTGTAATGCTCGGCTTTATTAAGGGTCATATTAGTCTCAGTGTCCATATCTGCCAATGGTCACTAGACTCCGGACTAGACTCGGAAATGGAGTTTGCTGAAACAACGTTGTAGCTGAGAAAGCGTTCCAATCTGTTGAGGACAACATAAGGGGGCTGACTTGTCTTGTACAGGTAGAAAGGAGCGTCAGTAACACGCGTTGCTGACAGGCTTGACATTGCAGTTTGAAGCATCCCGCTGGAACCGTCGTGCTCGTATTCAATGTACGTTATTCCATTGAACGTTTCTATTGTTGGGAATACGCAGCTGCGTACTATGATGTACGGCATGGCATCCAACACACTCTTATACTCGTCTTGAGCCGACTTCTAGTAGCGATTTCAAGGGATGGAATATTGTGAAATGTTAAGATAACCTGGTCAACTCCAACTTCCTGTATTTCTTAGAATTAGTGACATTGGTCACTAATGCGCAAAATCAGATTCAAAGTTTTCACTGTCACGCAATAAAAAATAAATCGAAAACTATCCAGTGGAAAAAGCTAAGAAATTGTGATGTTATAGAAGATAAAAAAAATAAGGCATTTCTCCAAGTTTTAGCCCTGTGTGTTTCCCCAAACTTCAGATATTTGTCAAAATGTTTCACAGAAATTTACAGAGCCCAGTATGAAAACGCCATGTTGTTGTACCTCCAATATGGCGGCCGGAAAAATAGAAAAATAGTGTGAACATCTGGAACTTACTTTGGCTTTCTAGGCGACTGATTATCAGTACTCAAAAAACAAGTATTTACATAAGTACTTTTCCTAATGCTCTAGCTTCTAACAGGGCTCAAAATCATGAGATAAGTATATATTTTTCAACAAATTTGATCGTAACCTTGTGTCACGCACTTCCATAACCCGGAAATTCAAAATGCTCTGGTTTCCAAACGAAGCACGCTATTGAGCTGTAAAGTTGTAAACAGATATAAATATGTCACTTCTTATACCTGATGAGGATGAAAACTTTGGTGGCTCTTTAGTTTTAGATTTTAGAAAGTGATGACGTCACGTGAATTGACGTTACCGATCAAACTGGCATCATTCTCAAGGTCTTACGTCTCCCCGAAAACAAATAAAATTTAGCCATCAATCATTCTACTTGCAAAAATAATGACAATAATGGTCTGTGATTACTGAAATACGAGCGAGATTCGGTAGGAAAGCGAGAAAGATGGTTTCAACTCAACAAAAAACCAAAAGTTTCCTATGCTACCGCGCACTTAGCCTGCGTGGCCGGCGTCGAAGGGGAGGGAAAGGGGAAAACGACTGCGCGAAGCGAGTGAGCGTGACGCGTGACGGGTGAGCGTGAGGGTAGGTATACCTCCCTTTCCCTCCCTAGCCCTACGGCCTGCCACGCAGGCTACCGCGCACTATAGCCAGGCGTTGCACGATCGACAAAGACAGGGTCTATTATCATAAATACTACAAGGAAAAATTGAAATGTCGATTGTACGAGCACACCATCACAGAAAGACATATGCACTGGAGTGAGTGCAGGTTCAAAATCAGGATCTATGATGTAAGCGAGCGAGAAGTCTGGCTTTATGAAAGCTTTAACACATCTGACCTTCGTTTATGTTGCTGTACTGACTTGTGCTTACAAAGTGCACAGTGTCCATATCTGCCAATGCCCATTCTTTGCATCTGCAATGGAGTTTGCTGTAACAACTTTGAAGTTATGGGATATCAGTCTGTTGAGCACAACATAAGGGGGCTGAGTTGTCTTGTACAGGTAGAAAGGAGATTCAGTAATACGTGTTGCAGGCACGCTTGACATTGCAGCTGAAATGTACGGAGCTTGTTTCTCGTATTCAATGTACGTTATTCCGCCATTGAATGCCTGTTCAGTTCCTGGGGATATGGAGCTGCGTACAATGATACACGACGACATGGCACCCAACACACTCTTACACGTCTCACAATGAGCTCTCTTCGTAGCGATTCACGCGATAAGACAGTGCTATTATGTCAACTTCCTGCTTTTCTTAGAATTAGTGACAGTGGTCACTACTGCGCAACTTCCCAGTACTCAGGCCTCTTGATTTTCCCGCGGTTGATCAACGTCGCCGAGTCGCCATGCGATCCCAGGGCACGGCATTCCCATCTTAATAGAACGGGGATTGTCATCGTCTCATCCGCAATTTGTAGGCAGCCACCTTCCTAAGGTTTTTCTTCTGCCCCCCCCCCCTCCCCTCTTCCCACCCCATGCCGTCTACTTCGTGGAGCGGTACGGCAAGCGGCTGACTTTTTCTCGGTTCATTACTTGACAGATGACACTACGCGGACTCAAATAAACAATGTTCCCTCCAAACGTCATTTCATTCCTTTATTACTTATTATAACATAGATAGGACCCTGCGCGCGCTCTGATTGGTCTGCTTTGCGCGCGTAAAATCTATATTATAAAGCAAATGAAGAAGCCTAAGCCGTGTATTACACTGTGATAAAACACTCCGGACATTTGAGAACACTCGAGAAATCAGGAGCCCATCACTAGGAGCGTATGGGCTCCTGATAAAACACTCTGCGGCTCGTGTTTTCTACATTTCCCTCCAGTTGTAGTAACCTGAACTCGCTTTGTCGCTTTGTTGCTCACCAACTTCAGCATGGTAATCAATGAACGTCGGGCCGCCAAATGAAGGGTTCATATAGCTGCGTACTAAGATATACGACATGGTGATTTTTACAATCTCACGTATTCGTTCTCGAACGAGACTTCTGGTCGACGCGATTTCAACGGTTTGACTTAATAACACAACTGATTTAGAGCTTCGTCCTTTTCTTAGAATTTAGTCAATTTGCAGTAACCTTTTTACACAAACTTCCTGTTGTTTTTCTCAGAAACATACTACAGCTGGTCACGAAAACCTGTCACGGCCTCCTCAGTCTCTCTGGGCCGGGTTGTTCAAAGCCCGATTAAGCTAACCCAGGGTTACCGAAAATTTTGATTTCAGTTTTGCAACTTTTCGGAGAGGTTTTCTGTTTATATCGTTTGGCCTTCTCTTTTGAATTTGAATAATCTCAAACTTAACAAAAATCAGGAAGCGAAAAACATTTTTATACAGGAAAAATCAATACTTCGGTCAGCGTTTAATCTTGGGTTAGCGTTAACCGGCTTTCGAACAACCCGGCCCTGGTCAGCTGCGAAGGCGACTCGACCGCTGACCAAGGAGCTGGGGAGACCCTGGGCTCAGATCATTATTTTACCCCCCCCCCGGCTTACCGCTGGTCACAAAAACGACCCCCCGGTCTACCCCCCCCCCCCCTCAACCTGCTCTTCGGGCCACCAGATTCTCAGCTCGGGTACTCCGAGTAAAGTTCCAGTAAATGGTGCACGCCTAATCTCATCTGGAATTACCGTTCGCAATTAATGTGTAACATTTGCCCAAACCGTGATTCAACTGGTTACCGGAGGTCCTTACCAAAAAAAATTCCGGAAATTTCGGCTTAAAGTCATGCGAAGGGAACAGAAATTTATTTAGGAAAATCTGTTCGTAAATTGTAGACTACCTCCTGAGGTACTCCATGTTTTCTCTGTTCAAAATGGAACGGTGGAAATTACCATTTGCTGTGTTAACGTCAGAAAACAAAAATTGAAAAAAAAAATGGAATTGTAAATGGTCTCGTTCGGTTTGTTGAAAACCTTTAGTCCATTATTCCGGCAAATGCTCCCCTGTGTGAATGCTAACCAATCGTAATTAACATCGGGACAAAAGTTTACTTAAAAATTTAGTTCTCGAATTTTTGGAGTTTAATACACATAATGTAATCCGGTATGCCCTTTTTCATTTCCACGCAGGAGATGTATTTTGCGTTTACTTCTAAACAAAAAGAGACCTTTGCAGTTTCTTAGTACATTCAGCAGTCGAAAGAAAGTCTTCTGGCCGTGAAAAGGGGAAAACTGAGGCTTCTATTGAAGGGCCGACTCACTTATATTGTTTTGTGAATACTTTCATGTCGATATCATTACTAAAGTCACTGAACTTCCGATATCATGAACAAACTTTGTAAAACCGCATTGACTACATGATCATATTATCTCATATCACAAGCCTTCACGTATAAATGAAACACAGCTAATGGAATCAGGCCTACTCCATACTACGCCTGAGGAATTTGAAAACGGAGCTTTATTTTTCCGGTTAGACCTTTCGTCCATACTAATCCGTCACTAAAACGGAGCTTTTCGAAAATCGGAGAAATTTGAAAACGCCGGCTTAGCATTTTAGTATGTACATGGCAAACATTTTTAAAACGAAGTTTCTCGATAATCGTGATATTTCCGTTCTCGAGTTTTCCTCAAACACAAATCCAAATGACCGCTGATTTTTGCGTTTTCGAATTCCTCCGGTATAGTGTGGACGGAAAACATTTGATGCGTTTTCAGAGTGAAAACCTCGGTTTTCAAATTCCTCCGCCGTATTTTGGATGAGGACTCAACTGAAGCGTTTATTATAATCGTCATTTATTGTAATTAATTTGGTATGAGTACGGAAAACGAATTATCATAATTGATATAGTGCATCTTGTAGTGTATATCTAGTCATGAAAATTCTCGAAAAGATCTAGACTTTGAAAGGTTTCCGCCTTTTAATAGGCGATTTTAAGCTAATGTGTTTATCAATTATATAGATACTGAACACTAGCGTCCAATATTTTTAAGATAGTATTTTGGCTCCAAGATTTCTTTTTTGTTCAATGACTAATTTTTCACCCCATGCAAACTATTTTGATATTACTTTTAATTATCATTCGTTTAAAAAGAAGGGATTAAAAACCCCGGCCACAGAAGCAGAGTCATAGAAGTTGTTTCACGCAACAAAATGCAACGACCGCGCTCGAGTTCCGATGAAAAAATACACATCGCTACTTTAGATGTACGAAATTACCGCCCTGACGAAGTAAGCCTGCGAGTGGAGGGGAATGTTTTGGTCGTAAAGGCGAAGCACTATTCGGATGGAAATTTTGGCTTTGAGCGAAATGAATTCCAACGAACTTATCCCGTCCCTCAAGACGCAGCTCCCGCCAGTATAACGTCGAAGATTTCGCAAGATGGTTATCTAACTATTGAAGCGACTAGGAGAGTGGTTAAGGCAGAGGATGACTTCCCGCTTGGAGGATATGAGACACGCGCTGGAGAGGTGGCCAGAATTGACGACAAGAAGTTCAGCGTTTTGTTGGATGTGACGAATTTCGCGCCAGAAGAGATCAAAGTCAAAGTTGTCGGCAACGAGTTATCGGTCAGCGCGAAACACGAATCTGAAACAGAGGGGCATTTCAGTTCTCGTCAGTTCAACCGCCATTTTGTGCTGCCCAGAGATGTGAATATGAATTCGGTGGTGTCGCGTCTCACTGAAGAAGGAAAGCTTCTTGTTGAAGCCGAGAGAAAAGCTTTGCCACCGCCACAAGAGAGGTTAATCAGCATTGAGAAAGACAAAATGGCCTGATTTGATCGGAGCCATCATGAACTAGCTAGCTTGTGATTACCGTTGTCCTTGCAAGCATGTGAATCATCTTAAGCAATGGTACTCGTTTTTTGTCGAGTAAACTACGATTTTAAAAATGTAATAGTAGGTTTCTTCGTTGTAGGACTCATGGGAAGGAATATTTTAAGCCGCTTTGCATCATGGGGAGATTGCAGCAATCTTGTTAGTGCCCCTTTCCCAACCTATCCCGCGACTACTGGGAACTTATGAGCGCGCGCGTACAAAACCTCCTCAAAATTCCTTTCTGGTGACGCAGCTCTACCACCATTATGGCATTTTTTCGTGCCGAGTCTCTCGCTCGTTTCTCCTTAAAATAGGGCGGCCAAGAGCAAATTATATAATATTTGTTTGCACGCAATTTACTTTATCTTAAGCATGGATAGTTGATGAAAACTGATAGTAAACGGAAAAGTCATTGCTTACAAGCTGATTATTGTCATTTTCTACTAGTTGTCTAATGAAACGTTTCACCGACGAATGGGGCATCTAAACCTTTTTCCTCATCCATGAAAATTGAAACCGTCAACAGCGAGTCCAGCTCCCTCGCGCCTATGCCTTTTTCTCCTTTCATTCTTGGGGAAAGAGCAGGCCCTGGAAAGAAGGTTTCTACAGGCACGGGTGCTACCAGAGTGTCGGTAAGCGAGATTAACACTGGGGTTTAATATAACACAAATGTGGAATAAATTCTCATCAAATCCTAAGTAAACAGCTTTACAAAATTTTATTTGTTAAGAAATTTTTTTTTTACATAGAAATTATATAACACTTTTACCAAATGTTACTTGTTAAGAAATTTTTACAGTCATACTAAACATCATATTTAATACTATTTTCCCACAGTTACCATTTTCAGCAAAATAAGACTTGTAGCACACGACAAACACATATCATGTTATCATGTTATAGTATAATACAAGAAGCCTCCTTTTCATAGTTATTTCATCTATGGTGGAAGAAACTAGCCAAGATGAATGGAAAACCCATGATTTGCATAATTAAATTTATCATACCACACGTCATCGCTATACTGATTTAATCCTACAAAAACAGTCAGGGAGTGGGGAGGGAGGGAGGGCAGAAAGTTGATGTGAAAAGATGGAGATGCTCATTGTCTTGCGTCGGAGCATAAATCACAGATTTGGGTCACACCTACGATGTTCAGGATGAAATGCCATTATTTTAAGCTGTCAAGGTGTCTTTTAGAGTTGCACTCAAAGAAATAATTTAAAAAAAATGCAGTTGTGTCCATTTTATAGTGGTGTCTTTTGGGGGGGGGGGGTCAAGTAAAGTGCGAACCATGTCAAGGTTGGTCTCTTTTCAGGATTTCATTGAAATGTTCTGGCGAGCATCCCTTACCTTTTCATATGAGGGTCAACCCTGCCCCACCCCCCCGGAGAAAACAACGCCATGAGCTGACATGTGCAGAGGCACACAGGTTGAAAAGTAACAGCTTCTTGGATACAATTGGTTTTGTACACCAGTTACTTAAACTACTAACAGAATTTCTAAACTGTTTAAAAATCTTCCTTCTTTATACATATTTCAGTCACATTGCTTTTTGAGTGGTCTACTAATAAATCAACTGAGATACTGTACAACCTCTTTAATCAAAAATACAATGTAAATAAATAACTAAAAGTATCCTTGGACGATATCGAATCTCCTCAGCCTTCCACTCAACCAGTATAGATCATTATATTCTGTGCAATCCACTTGCTTTAGGCTTTCAGTTTTGTAACTCTCAAAGCGCACATGGTAAAGATTTCATTTTTCAACCTGCATCACCTATTCTCTGTTAAGTACCTAACTTAAGTTGCTTAGCATTATTTTGCTGGTGTTATTCAACTGAATTTTTAACTACCATGTACGTGTACTGAAATAACACTACCACCATGACACCGCCATTCAAGTGTCCATCAAATCATCTTTTGATTCATCTTCATGAGCTCTCTTCACTCCTCCTGATGAACAAGGAAGAGTACAATATTAAAAATCCTTTGGTTGGGAAATGTTCTTGGTTCTCAGCCCATAACTTACAGGTGCAACTGGTATGCCAAGGATTATGTGTCTTCAAGAAATTAACCTACACAGGGCTGTGCTCTAGAAGATGACTAACTCTTGCCTTCGGGCAACTGGAAAAACTTACTTCTTCATGTAAGCTTAAGTGCTGGTCACCCAGTATTTCATGCTTCTAAAGGAATCTTTGGGCTCCTTGTAATTTTTCTTGGACCTCAGCCTTGCCTAAATCTTTCAAGTTTGTCGATTGAATTTATCCAGCTCTGTTTTCTTCACAATTCACACAAAAACATCTTTTCTCAGTTTATTGTTGTTTCTATGTAACCTGGTAAAATATTATTTTCAGGCTTCTTTTGATATGCAGGCAAATTTATGCATAACTTACAGTTCGGTACAATGTGAGGGCCTTAAAACTGAAATGTAATGTCCCACTGGGCAACTGGATTTCAATTGTTTTCCTGCCCTATGAAATATGCCAATTGTGATTTAGCATACCTACCAACACCTTAATTACAAAATAATTACAGATATCCTCCCAGTTCTCGCAGGATATTGGCACTGAAAGGAGGCTGAAGCTAGCACATATATGAATGGACTGCTAGAGGGCAATGGCAACAAATAAAAACTTTCCTTTACCTTGATTTAATCTCTCTCCAGATGTTCTTGCTTGATAGTTTGCTAAGTAAATTGGTTCATACTCCTGTAAACGAAAAATGCCATGACCAGTTTAAGATAACAGAGCAAATGAATGTATGAAGTATATTTAAACTGCGGAGAAAGATACATGTATGAAGGCATGATTGATCATCGCAGTAATACACACAACTTAAGCAGTTGTGGAATCAAAGCCTGAAAAAATTCATTAATATATTCATTTGTATTGTTTGCCATCTAAGGGTATATCACAAACTCACAATGTGACCAGCTTCCAGTTGGCTTGATAGCTCAGTTGGTAGAGCACTGCACTGGTATCGCAGAGGTCATGGGTTCCAATCACGTCTTCATAACAGAGCTTATTGGTACTAACAGTTAAAAGAAGTGACATAGAAATTCTCAGGTAAGAAAATTGCCTACCATAAGTTGTTGAACAAAACCTTCATTAGGGTTGATACAAAATCTTCTTTGTTGAACATAATGAAATGCTTCCCTGTGATAATGAAAATAACAAATGTGAATGAATGGTCTGGCATGTAATCAGAACCTTAGTGTAACTCCTCAATGATTAATAAACATAGTGTAGTTCCAGAATATATCCATGTACACACAATCTTGGAAGGTCATCACAAATACTGAGGGGGGGGGGGGAGGGGTTGGGGGTCTCAAACATCCAAAGTTTTGTAAGAACGGTATGAAGCTTAACTGCAATATCCAGGGGGGGGGGGGGGTGTTGGCACTATTCAGCCCATAAATTATAATTTCTGTAAATGTTTTTCACTCATAGGAGTAAGCACATCCCTATCATGGATTAGCTCTGCTTCTTCTTCTTCTGCTTTTTTTCTTCTGCTTTTTCTTCTTCTGTTTCTTCTTCTGCTGCCTCTTCTAAACCATGCTTTACATTTACAACCCAGCATAATGCAAAAGAAGACCAATTTACCTATATGTTAATCCATATGTTTCCATTATAAAAGCAATCATTAAAGCAGCACTAGGAAAAGAAAAGGTAAATTTTAGTTCTCTGATATACTGTAGTATGCAAGAATGAAAAAGAAGAAACCACTGACTTAAGTTATGATGAATTTGAAACTGACCTTCTTGATATTCCAGCATTTCCGTGTACAAGAACCTTTCCTAATAAACAGTAGCGGAAACATTATGTAGACTATAAAATACCAAAAAAATGAAAGTTTTAAACTTTCTTTCAGTTTAGGAAGTGATAGAGAAGTTAGATAAACTTTCAGGGCTGTCATTAAGTTTTTAATCACGTGTAGCCTTGATCTTCACGCTCAATAGCAAACTTATTACTTTGTGGGTGAATTGTATCAACTACAGGACAGTTCACCTATAACGCCAAGGGACCATCAAACATACTCAGCCATAACAGGTGTTACGGGTTACGGCCCTTGTTGACAACCCTGAACTTCAAGGGTTCCATTAAAATATATACAAAAGTAGAGCGCACATGTGAAAGCTGAGAGGATGAGAAGGGACTATGGTATGAGAATAGACAAGGTTCAATGCATGGCCCAACATTATTTAACAAATAAAGAAGCCTAAGCTGTGTATTACACTGTGATAAAACACAATGGGCATTTGAGAACTCGAGGGAAGTGTAGAAAACACTAGCCTGCGGCTCGTGTTTTCTACATTTCTCGAGTGTTCTCAAATGTCCGGCGTGTTTTATCACAGTGTAATACACGGATTAGGCTTCTTCATTTGCTTTATGATATAGACTTTTAAGGGCGCAAAACAATAAAACACACTTTTTCTATGTTTTATACTCTGATAAAACATGGGTTTTTGACCAATCAGAGCGCGTGCAGGGTGCTATCTATGTTATAAAGTATACTAAATAATCTATTTTTACTTTGAAGAGCCATTGGTAAAACTCATGAATGATTGATCATCAGACACTCTTGCATGTTAGTCAATAAGCAAATAAGCTGCTGTATAAAGTGTTTCACTTACCTCCACTGCTTAAACAGCTGTCAACAAAGGTTTTCACCTGAAATAGTAGGCAAGAAATCAAATATTAAATAGTTCTCACTTGTCCAACATTATCTTAGGTAGCTATTATCAATTGACGTTATTATACGGGACACAAAAGATCTGATGTTTAAACATACCTTTGAAAAATGTGTAATAATATTTTCTGTGGGGGAATCTGCTACATCTAAGACCAAATAGCTGCAGAACAAGCATTGAATGATTATCAATAAAAAAGTTCTGGACAATCATAGAATACTGTTGAAGTTACATACTGGTTCTTTGAAAGAGTGAAGCTTCCGAAAGAATACAGAAGTTCTTTTAACACATAATCTGTTTTCTTTAAGTAAATATCATTTCTGTCACATAATATTCTCTAAATTGTGTCTACGAAAAGTCAATTTATAACATTTAATGGGATACTTAGAGCATTAATTTTAACACACTATAATTTTATTATTGAGCTAGATTGATATCATTGGTCCATATGTGTAAATACATAATATCTGATTATGCACAATGTACATACAGAAAAGTGTAATAAAAATATTAATTTTTTAAATGATTTATTGTTTGAGATTTTGCTACAAATGATGCCCAAAGATGGAGAAATGTAACTAATACTTACTGAAAGTGCTGCAGGAAGTTAGGACGGACAAAGTTGGCTTCTATGTTTTGTCTTATACACACAATGTGAGATATTCCTATTTGCTTTAAAAGGTCTAGCTGAAAATTAAAACAGAAAAAAAAGAGATTCGAAAGCTAGAGACACTATTTGCTCTGATGAAGGCCTAACACTCGAAAAATGTCAGTTTTCAAATCTCTTTACGGTATATGCGACAGATAGCGTTATCCATCCTTCAAACAACTAGGGCCAGGAATATACCAGTAAATGGGTACCGACCAATTTAATGCTGGGGGTAACCCTGCAATGTACTTAAATCCCATCCAGGGAGGATTAGAAATATTCCTAGTGGCTTTATGTTACAGAAAATGGAGATAAGCACCAGCGTAATGGGTCACTAGGCTCAAATGCAGACTTTACCTACACACCTATCCATTATAAATCATCATTGTAAACAAAGATGTCTACTGGAATTAGGAGAGAAAGTTTGTGTTCATTTTAAACTGAAAGAAAAAATGTACGTAATACACTTAATTAAGTCTAAGACTTACTTTACTATTCATTGCTGCTGAGTATGGTCCAAGGTAAACTCCCGGTACAATTTCCTTCAAGGGAAATTGAAGTGTGAAGTAATATTTCAAACACAAAAGACCATGTTTGACCACATTTCCAAACACCAAGAAGAGAGTTGAAAATATGATACACAGAGGAGTATTTTGATGAACTTTGTGTCTGGAAATGTGGTCAAACACTGTCTTGAGTGTTTGATATATACCGGTATTCTCAACTCAACAATTCTCTAAACTAAGGAGAAAATGGAGAAAATGGAGAAATAAAATCTACAAATCTATGCTGCCTAATTAAGATCAGATATCCCAATAACATCACATTTATGATTTCCTTTGTTTAAAATTAATTAATAATTATTATTATTAATGGTTCAAGAACAATACATCAAGAGCTATTTAGTATAATTTTAATTGCTCCTTACTCTGGAGAAACAAGATCAGCATAGCACCATAAAACAAACTACCTGCATTTCCCGTCTCTTGGAATATGTCCAGTCCTGTATAAATAATTTTAATTTTCACAAATTATCATTACACACTTTACACTAAATAAATAAATAAACAGTCCCAACAAAGCCAACAGTTCACAAATGGTAAGTGTGCTGCATTTCAAACTTCTTGATCGATCAATCAATCAATTGATCAATCAATCAATCAATTGCTTAATGTGGTCAGTGCACTTAGCTGCAAACTAGTTTCCAGGTAGGCCATGAAATAATAAAGATTGAAATATCTAAAGAACAAGAATACCAATTCCTCTTAGGGAAAGACAGGGACAGAAACAAAAAAACATCAAGGCTCCCTATCTGACAATAGTGACCAAGAAATTGAGGTCAATGTTTATTTTCTTACTCTGGAAAAAGGAAAAAAAGTCAAGTCAAACATGCAGAAAGAAGTGACAAAGTTGAACAATCACAGTAACCTCCTTGACATTGCAGCATAAGGACCAATAGTGGCAATAGGAGAATATAACCTAGTAAGGTCGTTCTGGTACATATTTAGATGAAGTTTGAGGGTGACATTCTCCAAGTACAGTCCCGAGCTAGTGAGGGTTGGCGAAGATGGAAGTGGGGATGACAGTCAATGAATCTGGAAGGGGCAGCAGTGGGGAGGAAGACAAAATCACTTATTATAGATTACAATATTGAGAATAAATGATGCCGACCTGCTTAAATGTTGATTGACTGGAGGACTGCTCGAAAATGATCTATCAATTGATGACAATGGATTATGACCCTGTGAATTCACAAGCCACGTTCCACTTACAAATGCCCCTTGGGGTAATGGAGGGGCTTGGAATTGACAGAGCTATTCATCAACAACAACAATACTAACAATCAGTGAAGTAAAGAGGTCTCTACATGCACTTCATCAATCAAGTATCGACATCAATAAACTATCAACAGCCAAAACCAATCGATTGTTTATGTCGATTGACAATCAACTGGTTTCACATAAGATTAATCTGACAGTTTTGGAACGAAGTTTACAATTTACTTGAAGCTTACTTACCACAAGTTCGTCTTTGTTTGGTATTTCTGGGAACTCTAGCTTGGGAATGCATTCGGGACTCGCTGCAGATTGCATTAAGAAGAATTTTAAGGCCTATAATTTCCAGAAAATGAACCGATGCAAAATTTACAACCAAAACACCACTGGGAGAATTTTCAATGGCAATCTGACCCAGACTTCCACAGACACCCTCGCTTTGAAGCTAAACAAGATGGCGGAAGTGGAGAAGACTTGGAGCGATCAACAACTGCAGAGCGAAGATGTATCCAAGAAGGATATTATCAAGTTTTTGCACGAAAACGCTTCATTTGAGGTACGAAAGACCTAATTCGTGAGGTTTTCGGGGTGTATTTTAGGCGGTTTTGACCGATTTTCTGCAACGTGGCAATGTTTTCTTTCCTCAAACAATGGGCAATTCAGTACTTCAAACAAGACCTTTTTTAGCCATTTTGAGGACTTCATGCCCGTTTTGATCACCGTTTGTTTCTTCTTAATATTGCGCATAACATATATTGACACATTCATTTCAGTGTTAATCTATTATAGCGTTGATTTTTTTGTGTGCGATTTTTCACGCCCCCTACCACACCCCTATGCGAAATCGTTCACGGTTGTGGAGACAGAAAGATGAAGGCTCCTTTTTGTTTCGATTTGAAGCAACATGGAAGTAGTGCACTACACAAAACTACGAAAATTGAAGATTTTACAAGTACTGATAGTAGAAAGTATTGCTTATATTGAAAATATTTTGTTTGAACATTTCTTTCACCTGATACTTAGGACCCCCTGTAATCTTAGACAGAATAGAAAGGAACAATTAACCCCCTTCCCCCAAAGTAATGATTAAGGCATGAAGGAGCAGAAATGCGCCATTTTGGCATCATTGAACTAGGGGGAGGGGTGGTCCAGATGTTCCATTTATTTTGTCCAAGATTGTATGTAGTGTTTCAACGTGACAAGGCAAAGGGAGCCAGTAATTAGGAACTACTGTGTCAACACATTTATTGGCCATACAAGGAAGTGGTGTCTGTGGCAGTCATGCTCGTCAGAGCATAATGGTTAGGCTGATAACCTAAGTTTAGGTATTACCAAGTAAAGTGTATTTTGGTAATAATGAATAAATGAAAATGCTATTCTAACCCCAACTTTCCAAAGCAGTACTGGGATTAATAATGAATCATATAAATCCTCGAAAACCTCATTACAAACATGCCATTGACAAAAAGTAATACCGGCCGAAGCACTGAGCTTGAATCCAAATTCTAAAGACAGCTTCAAATTTCACATTAAGCAAGATATTTATAGAGAAGAATCTATCATATTTCTCAGGAGCTGATCAATAAAACAAGAGATGCTATGAATAGTCGTATCACTGACATAATACAAAATAGTGGCAAAAAGAAAAGTACCGTTTTCTATAGGCATTTAATATATAATACCAACAATAAAATTATATTTGGCTTGTTTAAAGGAAAAACTTAGCTTTTGGCCGATGCTTCACCACACACTTATGCATATTCAATTTTCATATTATTAAAGCTCACGACACAATAAACCATGTTTTGATTCAAAAGTTGTTGAATCGTGCTAAATCGGCCAACTCGCCAGCTAACTCTAAATTACCTGGTTATCAAACATGCGACAACAGATCTGATGTGATCTGCACAGCTTACTTATAGCTTCTTGTAACGCCAGTGTGGACCTCGGACAATCTTGGACAGAATAAAAAGGAACTTTTTGGCATCATTGAAATGGGGCAGGGGTGTTTTTTTTGTTTAGCTTTTTAGTGAAAATTTAGTACGTCCTCCACTTTAAAGCCTGGATTTTTTTATTGCAATCTGTAAGAGTGTTGGTGTTAGATGATATGGCCAGCTAAGATTATACTAAGTGTTTTTTCTAGGACATAAATGTCATAGCCTGAGGTGAGAGTGAATACAGAAGTACTTACAGTACTTTTTAAGAGGTTTTAATGTGAAACAATGTGATTCCAGAAAATATCCATGCCTATACCACGGGCAGCTTGCAAGGGGCCATTCTTTGAACTGGGGTTACTTATGATTGGAATTCGAAGGGAACTGTGGGGGGGGGGGGTCAAGAGGGAACAGACAAGAGTGTGAAAGCACAAACAAACTGCTGACACTGCTGACTACCGCGCAAAGCAAGATAAACGACAAGCATTGACCGATCACACATGTTCACATTCATTCCAGAGGCCTAAAGGTTGATAAATTTCTCGTCAGAGAATCGTTTGTGATGAACGCCGACCCACCATGTTTGTTTACTATGTGCCAGCGATACATATTCATAAAGAAACCGCTTTGATGACGTCTGAACAAGTGAATATCATTAGTAATAATGAAGGTAAATTAGGCAGAGTCTGCCCATGCATATTCTAACTCCATAGTGATTAACACACAAAACAACTGAAGTTTTTAGTCCTTCACTGAAAATTGTCACGAATGCATGTGACTGTATCGGCCTGTAGACAGTTGTTAAACTTCTGGGAAAATGTAAAAGCATAAAATCTCTTTCTGTGGAAGTGTTAGGGAGTCGAACTAGGATTCCAGATGGTTGAAATAAAAAACGGAAATCTGGAAGGAAGGGGGGGGTAATGATTTAGGAATTCGGAGGGGCATGGGAAGGCGGGTAAAGCATTTTGGAGGATGGGTTAAAATGTTCATGCCGCCCGTGGTGTAGGTTACAAAACGTTTTTCTTTTTCGTGTATCTCTTGAGTTTTTTTTGTCTTTAGCCCGCGCGAGTCTGGTAAAGAATTACACCATTTATATTGTTGTAATATTATGGTCTGCGCCATGTGCTCGTTCAAAAATTCTTGAGGTGAAAGTTCTTGTCTAGTTCTGTTCGTTTACATGGCCTGAAGTTTTTCACGTTCCTTCAAGCCTTCAAATCCAGTGAGTATGTTGTTGCTAGTATTTTCATTTTACTTCGTTTTATTTACGCTGATTTCGTTTTTCACAGTTTAACCAGATCCTTGTAAAGAGTAAACCAAATCTCTCTGAAATAAAACTTATACGAGCATTCAAAGTCTACACGTGGTACAGTATGGATATTTTCTGGAATCACCCTAACAGAGAAAATATATTAATATTAATACTTTTGTATAAAAATGTTTTGAAAAAGATCATCTGCACAATTAATTCTGAAGTCATCCAATTTGAGGGAAGGGAATATTCTGATATTATGTTGCTTGTGGCTTATAGAGAGTTAAAATAAATCAGATTTGGGGTATGGGTATTCTCAATTTATTTACACAGAAATTATCTTCGTTTTATCAGTTTCTCAAAGAGCACAAGCTGAATGGGAAACTAAACAACATTGCCAAGACCAGCAAAAAGGATCATCTTATTGTGAGTTATAAACAACTGTTTGAAACAAAGGTAAGATTATATGCCCAAATGTGTAAAACTTTATCATTATCATCTTTTATTACATGACTTGTGTTTGTAGATGATATAATTCATGCTTTGATTGGCTAATAATGGGGCATTATTCTCCTGTTATGCCCACAGGCTGATTACGGGCCTGCAAAAACCAAGCAAAAAGCCATATGATAAACAACTTATTAACCTTGAACGTTCAGCCTTTATGGGAAAATCTCAAACCTCCGCCTTGATGTATTGACCGAGCAATAGTGTGGTCAATATGGCAAGGTCTCGGTCTGAGATTTTTCTGTAAAGACCTCACTTACGGTTAATAAGTAGTTAGTATTGGACTCATTAAAAAGTAGAAACAAGTAAGCTCAGAATGAGGCAGTGTGAGAGTAGTGTCTTTGCCCAGAACACAACACAACACATACCAGTCAGTAATAAATAGCTAGAAATAATCTTTAGTTATCAACTTCTTTTTTTACATATTCCAGGCATTCCGTAAGGAAAGTGATGCCAGTCTTGAAGACCAGTTGAAAGAAGCAGCTGAGAAAACAGCAGCCATGCATGTCACTGAGAAGAAAAAGGAAAGAGAAAGGAAGAGCTCTGAATCAAAAGATTCAAAGAAAGAGGTCAGCACCCAAGGATGATCTACATTGAATTTCTCCTTCCAATACAAGGGAAAGTTGTGGGGAAAAATGGTCGAATAGATTGGCAAAATTGATGGAAGTGCCTTGAGTCACAACTCAAACAAATTATCCAGGAAGGAGAATTTACATGTTAGCTTGTGAGACTTAAAGTAGTGTTGTTACCAGGCTGCAGCCTTGCTGGATTCCCACAAAAACAATTGATATGGTACATTGAAATCCAAGTAAATGCGCCATTGATGGCACACAAGTTCAGATCTGGTGCGACGAGCAAAATAGATTTAGTGAGCAATATTTTGATTTAAAAATAACTATTTATTAAATGTATAACCTAAAGACCCTGGCTAGAGCTTTAAACCAGACCACTAGATCTGGACTCTAACACTACTAACCGTCAATCAGGATACCGTGACTCTTCAGGTCTCTCCAGGCCAACTTTTCTCTGCCCAGGAACATAAATGGGTTACTAAAAATGTCCTGTTCTCATAACCAGACAAAATGCTGAAGGATAATCTAGGACGCGTGTGTATCAATTTTCATTTTTACCAAATTATGAATATTTGATTTGTTTAGTGTTTCATCTATTTAGGAGCCAAAGTTTACCAAGAAAATCTTGAAGCATGGCGACAAGACAACGTTTCCATCAAAAGGTGACAGAGTGTCGTGTTTCTACACTGGCAAACTGGAAAATGGTGTTGTGTTTGACAGCAACATTTCTGGAGCAGGTATGGAAAATCTACTTTTATCTGAGTGTACTACATAACCACTTGTTTTGTGTCGCTTTAAACTGTACCAAACAAAACTGTGTGAAATTCTTGCAAAACACTGGTCCAAAAATTGTTCTGATGTGGCATGGTAGGTAAGAGTCTAAAATATTACACATCTGTTTAGTCTGAGCAGAACATAAAAAAAGACCAAGGAATGATCTGAATATAAAGTGCCTATAACCCCCAAAAATGTTTTTCGCTTCGTGAAATCTTTGTTTGGAATTAGGAAAAATGCCACAAAAATTTTTGCAATTGGTTAACACCCAAATTTTTTACGAATTTTTAAAGGTTGTAAAAAACGCAATTTTTCAAAACGTGACCGAGCAGCAGAATTGCTTAAAGAAGTCTGGGTATAGTGCAATTTGTGACGTCATTCCAGGCCTCGCTTGATTGCTTTCTTGTTTTGGACAGTCTGCTTTGATTGATAAATGCGTTGTTTTCGGATGCAACAACAGGCCAAACAAGGAAAAGGGCATATCCCTTCATACAATTCCTTTTGACGGGACTGATGACATGGAGAAGCACAAAAGAAGAAAGAAGTGGGTCGACTTCGTAAAATTAAAGCGTGCTGGTTGGGAAGCCACGAAACATTCGGCGGTGCGTTTGAAACACTTCCTGGATGAAGATTACTAGGTTATGTTTTCTGATTTGGCTAAGAATGATTTTCAGAGAAGGCTGCAGAAGGATGGTATTGGGATTTGTGTCTTCCCAACGATCCGCGTATCTTGTATTTCGATGGAAAGTAAACCAACTGAAAGCAAGCGAAGCGCGAGGAAGGTGGCAACAAAATATGCATTCATGTGTTATGAGTAGTTTTTGATTGTGCTACATTTGCATTTCGTCGTAAACATGTTTCTTTCACTAACTTTGCATTCGTAACCGTCACCTGGTTGTCAATAGTGCATTCCTCTAAAACAATTTACTACGTTTCCCTTTATTCAGAGAAAGAAAGACGCTTTGAAAGTCCGGAAATTTGTGCTGATTTGTGTACACAACGCTCAAAGCTCGCAAGTTGAACCTGTGGCGAAACGTCATAGAAAAAGCAGGGAGCAGGCCTCTTTTTCAACCCCTGTACTGATCGCTACAGAAGCAAGACTGCAAGCAGCAGACCTGGTTCATGAATTGGAACCACTTGATGCGTAGGCATCTTCTGGTTCATCATCATCTTAGTTGTCTTCTTGTTCACTCGCATTTGATCAGACCTCGACTTCTAAGTTGTACTCTACCTCCGTTTCTGCGGCCTCGGAATTCCAAGCTTGAGTCAAAGCTAGTATCGCTGGACGACATTATCAATAGATGTGATTACTACGTATTTTTTGTGTTGAATTAACATTCTTTCAACAAAATACTGAACGCTGAAAACACTGAACCCGTGATATAAGGACAATAACTGAAGCGATGCGAGCAAAGGCCTGGAATGACGTCACTAGTCCCATTCTCCGCTTTGCTCGGTCATGCTACAAAGAACGCTCACTTTAACAATTCCTAAAAAATTTGGGTTTTAGTCAACTGCAAACGTTTTTGCGGCATTTTTCCTAATTCCATGCAAAGATTCCACAATGCGAAAAACATTTTCTGGGGTTATAGGCACTTTAACATTGATTAAAACCAGTTTCTCAAAATTTTATAATAAATTATTTAAAATTTTAGGTTATATATAAATACTGGTATTTTAGTTCTTTGTTTAGTTTTGGGTGACTGAAAGCAGGGGGTTGTCTTAGTAAATGGAGGACTGAAGCATAGTTAATAGTGGGAAAAATAGTGCAGAAAAGTATCCTGTGTTAACAAGATGCCAACATTAAATGGGTTGATGAAATAAAAAAGAAAATGCATAGCCAAGGGGCCAATTAAAGCAACTGTCCATAATGGTGTCTGTATGAGGCAAGTGTCCGTAAAGCAGGATTTGACTGTACTTTATTGGCTCTTGTTTCTGATCAAACCTGCTTTGTTTACTGTATGCTGTGCATTGTTTACTCTACTAACTTTTTGTACTGTACTTTGTTTTGTGCTTTAGCTGGAACTAAAAAGAAAAGCACTGGTGAAGGAAAGGCTTTTATCTTCCGTGTGGGAAAAGGACTTGTCATTCGAGGGGTGAGGTCTCATCTTAGCTTTCAAATTGTTGAAAATTAAAATGACGCAAGTTTTTAGTTTACATTCACGACGAATACTTAAATGGTGGGCAGTCAGAGTCAGTCACAACAATGTTGTTTCATTTGTAAGCTTGCTTCTTGAACTAATACAAAAGGGATAGATTCACTGAAAGCTAGTAAGACAGACTTATAATCTGCCGAAAATAAAGAACAGGTTCCCTTGCAAGAAAACTTTCTTTAGCTCACCCAACAGCAGTTGGATATGCCACGACATGGTCATCATTCAGCGGAGTAATCCTAATCGTAAACAATAATGTAACCCTCTATCCTAATTTAATGTGTGCAGTACTTCCTTTGCACAAGTGACATCTAAGATTTGATCCAAAAAAATTCATACTGATGGGACTAGCTCTACATTAAAGTACTGCAGATTTGTGTGTTAGACCCTTTGTCTGAGAAATTAAAGTGACTCAGAATGTGTATTTCGTATTTAGTGGGATGAAGGACTCATGACCATGTCAAAAGGTGAGAAGGCAGAACTTACCATTGAGCCTGAGTGGGCATATGGCAAAAAAGGCAACATCGATGCAAAGTATCCTTTGGTTAAAGAAACCAAAAACTGTCAGGAAATGTCAGGAATGTGTTGTTCTAGAATTTATCTGTACCTCTCCCTCAGGGCACTAACAGTTTCATTAGTCATGAGAATTGCGATTGCTTTTGTTTATCTTGCAATTTGAGTGCGCTCGTATCCTGATTTCAACACTCACAGATTAGGGTCACCCCCCAGTCCAAAAGTCCCCATATGTCGTTCTAGAAAAATATTCATACCCCTCCCACAGATGGTTTTTCAGTTTGACCTCCCCCCCCCCTCCTCTCACTGGAAATTCCAATTTTGGTTCATACTTTCCTTTACAAATTTTGGCTTAACACAATTGTAATGTATATTGTACATAGTGTAAAGTTTACGCTGAATTATGGATGACGTTATTGTACGTCACACAATGCATGTCTTACATTTACTGCTGGTATTTCATCTTGAACGCCTGAATATTTGCATCTTAGCTAGAGCACTATCTCGCAAAAAAGTGCACCTAACTTGCAATAAGTTTGTTGGTAGCTTTCCTTAATGCAGACATAGTATACCACCACAGTCAAGACTTTTCTTTGAAGTGGAGCTTGTTGATATCATATAAGAACTGCAAGTCATCAGCAAAACAGGACGGCCGATAACTGGCACTTGATAACCAGAGGCTGTCATATAATCTAGTCTAGCCTGCGTGCAGATGTTTACTGTTACCCTTGTTTCATTTGTGGCAAAGTGACGTTTGCAAATCATCATTGCTAATCATGTTCATGTATCGTGCTGTTCATGTTTTGAATTTTGCTTTAAATCATGGTAACAAGTTAAGCTGCGGCGACAGGCACAGCTCATGCAAGACATTTGACGTTCTCTTTAAACTTCTGGCTTTTTAAGTATTTAACTTCTTATTTCTTGTTTCTGAAGGGCACTACATATGTGGGTTATTGACCAAGTGTTCGGTCAAGATGGCTGGATATTGGCCAAGTTCTTTTTTTGTGTGTTTATGGACCGAGACAGAGTCGAGGTCCATAAACTCGTAAAAAAAGAACATGGCCAATATCAAGCCATCTTGACCGAACAAGCTTGGTCAATAAAGGATTTATTATATGACTTTCGGGGAAATTTTTCTTGTGGGACACAGCAGGTAGTCATGGGTGGGCAAAGCAAGCTTGGGTAGCCAATCACAGTGCAAGATTTGAGTCATCTTGCCTGCTCACAGAGCTAGTCATGTAATAAGGTGTGGTATTAGAATGAGTTTGAATAAAATACAGTATCCATTGATAACAAATGTCTAGAGGTCATAGGTTTTTGCAGATTTTGCTGGTAAATTTGCTTAAAAAATTTGACGCCTCTTTAATTTGCCATGTGTTATGCTGGTATGGTGAATCTTTTGCATCATTTATTTTGCATGATGGATAAACTTAAATTCTCTTGTGACCTTCCGTATTTTCTATCATTCTGCTTCCAAATGGGCATAACACAGAAACAGGCAGAACACAGAAACAGACATGTTACGTCAATGAAAAACATGCTTCATAACACCGCGTAAATCATGTTGAACCTCATGTTGATAGCCAGTCAGAGTCTATTTGTCTATACTGATTGTCAAGCAACCAATTAGAGTTTAATCCCTGAATTCCAGAGAAACAGGGGGAAACTTGAGTACAATTAAATTACTAATGTCAATATTTGCAAATGCCACTTTGTTGTGTGAAACAAAGGCAATAGTGGACATGTACATGCAGGCTAAATCTAGTCAGATATGCATGAGGGACTCTGAAGAGTAGTTTACTCCTGATGTGGAGTTTTTAGACTCCTTTCAAACAGCTTTGCTGCTAATACCTTGCAGGGATTATAAGGAGAGCAATCTCCACTCAGACATTTTAGAATATAGATCACAAAATGTCAGGTCACGCTAAAGTACCACTATGATCAATTTCTCAATATTTATTTTTTTACATTTTCGTACACAATAGGACTATTTTAGATACCTTTCCAAATTTCAATGTATTATGAACATTAGAACTTGCGTTTTTTGGACCTTTATTTACAAGAATTTGTTGCTGCCATAAAGTTTCCTGTTCCAAGTCTTGGTTGAGATTTGAGAAAATGACGTCACTTTCTCAAAAATACCACATGGGTTGAAATTAAAGTAACATTTTAATAATTAAATTAATTACTAATTATTAGTACTAATTATTAGAACTGCAATTTGCAGAAGGAATCGTGCAATTATGCAAGTGCAATTTTCTACACTAATTGGTTGTAAATTCTCGGAAATAAAGGTCCAAAAAACTTGAGTTCTAATGTTTGTAATAAATTGAAATTTGGCAAGATATCTAGGAAAGACCTATTGGGTCAAAAATGTTAAAAAAATGGATATTGAGAATTTGATCAGAGGGCCACTTCAAGGGATGGCTCATTATTTTAAAATGATTAAAAAATGCATCTGCTTTCAAGATTATAAAACTTTAAGATGTACCAGGATTGTGAAATTTAAATTAGATGATAATGATAGATTTCACTAACCTTACCCCCTGCCCCCACAGTGGGACGGAGTCCCATAACTGAAATAGTTTACTTAGGTATGTGCCACAGAATAGGGTTAGTGAGTTGAGATTCTCAGTTCTAAAAAGTGTATTGCATGTTTTACCCCCTCTTGGTTATACAATGTAATATACTGTGATTCTGGTGTGATCCTTTAAGTTCATTTAAATTGTGTTTAGCTGAAGCTGTATGCTCACAGCTAAATGGAAAAACCAATTTGCCACTAAAGTTGATTACACCAAGTGCACCTAGTTTACCTCTCTTGTGAATCATATCATTTCATTAACATGTTTATCTTGTGATTGGTTCTCCAAGTTCATAATGTGTAGTTCCAGAAAATAGCAGGGTTCGTACAGGTCATGGAAAACCTGGAAAGTCATGGAATCTTATAATTTCATTTTCCAGGCCTGGAAAGTCATGGAATTTAGGTTTGGGTCATTGAAAGTCATGGAAAATCAGTACGCTTTCTATGAGTGAAAGGCAGTAAGATCCAAAGTTGAAAAATTAACTGACGAGTCCAAAAATCAGATTTAATTTCAGTTGAATAAGTGATTGTTTTCACATTACTTTCAGAGAACAATTGCTTAACTCAGGTAATGGAATTTTCCAAAAGGTCATGGAAAAAGTCATGGAAAGTCATGGAATTTTAGCAAGTCAAATGTGTACGAACCCTGAATAGCCATACATCCCCCCCATAGAAGAGATTTTTTCCAAGAGCCCCATCCCTCTGGGAATTCCAATTAAGCTTAATATGTTTCTTTAAATGTTTTGGTCTTAGAGAACCCCGCCCCCCACCCCCCAGAGAATTCCAATCCCTTTCGTGGAGGGAGTGTGCATATTTTCTGGAATTGCACAATATATGACAAGGTGCACTTTGCAAGGTCTTGAATTAAAATTTTTTCATTCACTATATCTCAGTGGACAGGCCTTAAAACTAAAAACAATGACATGGTAGCTAATATAATGAAATGGAGTTTTCTTTGTAAATATCATTACAAAGAACTTCAAACAATTAATATACTCTGATATTGGCTTCAGTTGTTTTGGATCTTGCATATTCTTTAAATAAAATACATGCATAATAAGAGCTGTGTGACCTTTGTTGACTTATTTCTGTCTTTCAGTTGCTTTTCAATCGTCTCACCAAATAAAAAAGAGCTTACAACTGCACTGTAGACTTCTCCATCTTGGAAACTGATCAATTTATATACAGGGGTATAGTGTGCATTTTTCATGGAGTTTGCACTGAGGAGAAAGATATCAAATGCCATAGGCATGAGCTGCTAAAATCATTTCCCAGGTTTTCAGAGAGCAGTTTCATAAATCAAAACAGGCAGTTTGACAGTTTGAAGTTTATTGAGTCTATTGAGTCTTACTTACAATGAACACCGCCTGCAAATAGCGAGCTAATCTAGGCAGGCGGTGTTAAGGACATACAAACATGAATTACTAACTGAAGGTGTTAAAAAAAAGTCGATTTTGAATACATTATTTGTCAAAGAGGGAA